>CM076406.1:9487435-9609787 GCA_038363315.1 Mugilogobius chulae | reverse complement strand
GGTGAAGCACGCCTGACACGTTCACTTTGTCCTCTGGTGACACAAGGCCTGACACGTTCACTGTCTCGTGGTGAGGCGCACAGCGCTGACACGTTACTTGTCCTGCGTGGTGAACACAGCGCTGAAGCGTTCACTGTCCTCGGGTGAAGCACAGATCCGACGCGTTCACTTGTCCCTCTGGTGAACAAGCTAATCTGCGACGCGTTCACTAGTCCTCGTGGATGAACACAGCCCTGACACTTACTGTCCTGTGGATGGTACACAGCCCTGACACGTTCACTGTCCTTCTTTGGTGAACAGTACAGCCGCTGACGGCGTTCACTGGTCCTCTGGTGAACACAGCCTGACACGTTCAGGTGTCCTCTGGTGAACCACAGCCGCTGACACGTTCACTGTCCTCTGGTGACACAGCCCTGACACTTCACTGTCCTCTGGTTGACACAGCGCTGATACGTTCACTGTCCTCTGAATGACAGCTCTGCTGAGCTTGGAGCGTTCATTTGTTCTGGTGGAATCACGTCTGACAACGTTCACTGTCCTCCTGGTGAGCACAGCGTCTGACACGTTTCAATGTCCTCATCGTGGTGAACACATGCGCTGACACGTTCACTGTCCTCTGGTGAAACAGCGCTGGGTACACGTTCACTGTCTCCTGATGAACACAGCTCTGCCGACGCGGGTTTCCGTCCTCTGGTGAACACGAGTCTGACATCGTTCACTGTTCCTCTGGTGAGAGCGACGAGTCTGACACGTTCAACTGTTTTGGTGGATGTAGTGATGCAGCTCTGACACGTTCACTGTCCTCTGGTGAACACATACCACGTTCACTGTCCTCTGGTGAACACCCGCCGTTCACTGTCCTCTGTGAACACAGCCGCCGTACTGTCCTCTGGTGAACACAGCTCCGACACGTTCACTGTCCTCTGGTGAACACACCGACGTCTGTTCTGGTGCCAGCCCGGTTCACAGTTCTTACACAGCGCTGGCCTGTTTAGGTGTATTATAAGCAAAAGCTAAGTGCGCAGAGTGACCCCTCGAACACACTGCATTGCAAGCGTATTTCGCGCTACGCAAGCCCATAAAAATAGCCACACGATGCACATGTATCGTTTAGAAAACATGCAAAGTCAATGAAACCGGCCACACAGTCAGCGCTTGGCGCGCGTAGCAAGCAACACGTTGTGCGAGCGTCGTGCGCGCAAAATTGGGAGCGAAAGAATCCAACCTATTTTTTTTTTTTGTCGCTTGACGCAGGCGTAGGTGCGTAGAAGCATAGAAGACAGAGAATACAGAGAAATCAGGCTACTGTTGTATGTGTGTACTTGCCATCAGCACCAACACGTCCTGGGACAGACCTGGACTGTGTGACGGAGCCCTGCTTCATTAGGACTTCCTGCTTGTGTTTTCATTTACTTTTGAAAACCTCACGTTTGCCGTGATCAGCCCGGTCCAGAGGGGGAATATAAACCTGTTCATGTGATTATTTTCTCTGTAGACCTGATACAACAGCAGAAACACAGACAGACAAACTTGAACAGCTTTCCCATAGAAAAAACACGGGGTCAGTGGTTCGCGCTGATGCACCACAGGCGCGCGCGGGCCACACTCACATATTCTGCTGCAATTGGCGGTGTGATCACTCATGCTGCGTGGACGCACGGCTGTAGTTTTGCTTGTTCACGCACGTCCATTTTTGTCGCTTGTTGTGTGTGCCCTGAGAGGCTGGAGCGCCAACCAATGCCTTGTCAGTGCTTAGTGCGAGTCACGCAAGACCTGAAAGTGCTAAAACCAATGCGCTCTAGCACACAGAGCTCGGAGAAGTGAGAGCGCACGTCCAAGAGTCATGGCAAGTGTGCGGAAAGAATGTGTAGAGCCTATTTTTCCTGAAAGTCGCAGACACAGGTTTGCTATGGTAGAAACTGATAAATGTATAAAACTTCAAAGGTGGTCTTGATTTTGTCTCGATGGACCACAGTCTTGCTCTTGACCCTCAGTGGTCTTGGTCTTGTCTCGGTCTCGAATCTCTGTTATCTTGAAAATATCTGAGTCTTGACTAATACACTATTGGCCAGATTTATCAAGCATTTGCTCATGTGCAAAAACAGGGTGAGCAAAACCTTGGCAGAGATGACATTTTTCTCTCACACACACTAAAGATGCAGAACTTGAGGGTGGTTCATATGTTTTGTTTAGTTTGTTGTATGTGCACCTTCCAATATTAAAGTTTGTGTAAAATGCTCATAAAATAAAACATGATTTTTTTTACCCACAATTTAGCACCTGGCTTGATAAATCAGGCCCTATTCTTAAGGCACTAACATGTCAGAGATGTACTTTGGTGCTAGTCCATGGAGAGACTTAAACACAAGCCGAGCTGTTTTAAAGCCTTGTCTCTGAGCCGCAAATACAAAGACCTAAACACAAGACTAATGTGATGGTACTTCCTGGTTCTGGTCAGGACTTGAGCAGCAGCGTTCTGGATGTACATGAGGTCCATTGGATAGGCCGGTGAACAGGGCTGTAACCTACTGGAGACAAATGCACGGACAGTCTCTCCAAGTCAGGCTTTGACACTTTACTTTTGATTTTGGTAATGTTTTTAGATGGTAGAAAGCTGCTGATGTTATTGACTTGATGTGACTGTAATTGTTCAAGTCTGAGTCATTATTACCCACAGATTTCTAACTTGACTGAGTTCAGAGAGAGGACTGAGGAGACTTTGACATTTCTCTCTGTTTCTGTGGGTCAAAGATGATGAACTTGAGTCTTGTCTGAGTTTAGCTGGAGAAAGTAGTTTTGCCTCCACACGCTGATCTGTTGGGTACAGTGAAGTAGAGTGTTATTACAAATGCCCGCCTCTGTGCGTGGGTGACATGACGACGCCTCCTCCTCCTCATTCATTGTCCTAAGATTCTGTAAGTCTGAGTGTGGTGCATGTGCTTTTATATGTGGAAACAGAAAGAGAAAGGAGAGAGAGAGTAGAGTGTAGATTGAGAGAAAGAGAGTGTAGATGAATGAGAAAGAGAAAGTGAAAGTGTAGAGAGAGAAAGTGTTGAGATATAAAAAGAAAAATTGTAGAGAGAGAGTGAAGGAATGAGTGTAGAGAGAAGAAAATGAGAAAGAAAGAGGGAAAAGTTGAGAGAAAGAAGGATAGGGAAGAGGGAGAGAAAAAGATAAAGGTGATAGAGAGACAAAGAGAGAAAGAGTGGAGAGGAGAGAAGAGGGAAAGAGAGAGGAAAACGGTCAGTGAGAGATAAAGAGAGTGAAGAGAGATGAGAAAAAGAGAAAATGTGTGTGTAGAGAGAGAGAGAAACAGAGAAAGAGAGAGTGTGCAGAGAGAGAGGGAGTGTAGAGAGAGAAGAGAGAGTGTGTAGAAAGAGAGAGGGAGTGTAGAGAGAGAAAGAGAGAGTGTGTGTAGAGTGAAAGAAAGAGAGAGTGTGTGTAGAGTGAAAGAAGAGGAGTGTGTGTATAGAGTGAAAGAGAGAGTGTGTGTGTAGAGAGAGAGAAAGAGAGAGTGTGTGTAGAGAGAGAGAAAGAGAGTGTGTGTAGAGTGAAAGAAAGAGAGGGTGTGTGTATAGAGTGAAAGAGAGAGTGTGTGCAGAGAGAGAGAGAAAGATAGAGAGTGTGTGTTAGAGAGAGAGAAAGAGAGAGTGTGTAGAAAGAGAGAGGGAGTGTAGAGAGAGAAAGAGAGTGTGTGTAGAGTGAAAGAAAGAGAGTGTGTGTATAGAGTGAAAGAGAGAGTGTGTGTAGAGAGAGAGAAAGAGAGCTGCATGTGTTTAGAAGAAAGAGAGAGAGATGTAGTGAGAGAGTGAGAGAAAGAGAGAGAAAGTGCAGTGTGAGAGAGAAAGAGTGGAGAGAGAGAGACAGAGAGTGAGAGAGACTGTAGGGAGAGAGAGAGATAGTTTAGTCAGAGAGAATGCAGAGAGAGAGAGCAAGAGAAAGAGCGTGTAGGGAGAAAAAAGAAGGTGTATAGAGGAGAGCGAGAGAGAAAGAGAAAGTGTAGTGTAGAGAGAGAATAAGAAGTTAGAGGGAGTGTAGAGAGAGAGAGTAAATAGAGAGACGAAGACTTTGTGTGTAGAGAGAGAGAAAAAGAGAGAGAAATAATATTTTCTCGAGTGTGTTATGGTGGCTGAGTTAACTTAGTCACGACTCGTCCATTCACAAATCCTGAGAGGCTGCAACTGAGCAGGGAGAAAGAGAGAGAGAGAGAGCTGCAGGAAGATGAGAGAGGGAGGAGGGTGGAGAAAGAGAGGGAGGAGGTGTGGAGAGAGAGAGATGGAGAGAAAGAGGAGAGAGAGGGAAAGAGAGAGAGAAAGAGGAGAGAGTGTGGAGAGAAAGGAGAGTGTGGAGAGAGGAGAGAAAGAGGAGAGAGTGTGGATAGAGAGAGAGGAGAGAGTGTGGAGAGAGGGAGAGAAGAGAGGAAGAGGAGAGAGTGTGGAGAGTGGGAGAAGAGAGAGAGTGTGGAGAGAGGGAGAGAAGAGAGAGAAAGAGGAGAGAGTGTGGAGAGTGGGAGAGAGAGAGAGTGTGGAGAGTGGGAGAAGAGAGAGTGTGGAGAGAGGAGAGGAGAGAGAGAAAGAGGAAAGAGTGTGGAGAGAGGGAGAGGAGAGAGAGAAAGAGGAGAGTGTGGAGAGAGGAGAGGGAGAGAGAGAAAGAGGAGAGTGTGGAGAGAGGGAGAGGAGAGAGAGTGTGTGGAGAGAGGGAGAGGAGAGAGAGAAAGAGGAAAGAGTGTGGAGAGAGAGAGAAAGAGGAAAGAGTGTGGAGAGAAGGAGAGGAGAGAGAGAAAGAGGAAAGAGTGTGGAGAGAGGGAGAGGAGAGAGAGAAAGAGGAGAGTGTGAAGAGAGGGAGAGGAGAGAGTGGAGAGAGGGAGAGGAGAGAGGGAGAGGAGAGAGAGAAAGAGGAAAGAGTGTGGAGAGAGAGAGAAAGAGGAAAGAGTGTGGAGAGAAGGAGAGGAGAGAGAGAAAGAGGAAAGAGTGTGGAAGAGGGAGAGGAGAGAGAGAAAGAGGAGAGTGTGGAGAGAGGGAGAGGAGAGAGTGGAGAGAGGGAGAGGAGAGAGAGAAAGAGTGTGGAGAGTGAGAGAGAGGAGAGAGTGTGGAGAGAGGGAGAGGAGAGAAAGAGAAGAGAGTGTGAAGAGAGTGGAGAGTGTGGAGAGAGAGAGTGTGGAGAGAGAAAGAGGAGAGTGTGGAGAGAGGGAGAGGAAGAGAGAGAGAGTGTGGAGAGAAAGAGAGAGGAGAGAGTGTGAAGAGAGAGACAAAGAGTAGAGAGAGAGGAGAAGAGAGAAATTGAAAGTGTGTAGAGAGAGTGTAAAGAGACAGAAAAAGAGTGTAGTGTGTGTAGATAGAGAAAGTGGAAAGAGAGAAAAAGAGAGGGTGCAGAGAGAAAGAGAAAAAAGAGAGAGTGTACAGAGAGAGGGAAATGCAGAGGAAAGAAAGAGGTCAAAGAGAGAAAGAGAGAAGATATCAAATGAGATGGAAAAAACATTAGGAACAAAGGTAACCAAAGGAAGTAAAGGAAATGCAGGGAGTAAAGTGTAAAATGTGGGAGGAACAGAATGGGAAGGAGTGAGATTCAGAGGCGAGAAGAGAGAGAAGGAGAGGAAAGAAAGAGAAAAAGGACAGAGAGATGGAGAGAAGAGAGGGAGGAGGAGGAGTCTCGTAGAAGAAAAGGGGATAGAGGAGGAAAGAGAAGGTGAAGATTAGTGTGTCAGAGAGGAGAGAAAGAGAGAAGAAGGGGGGAGTGAGTGATTGAGTGGGAGAGGTAGAGGAGAGAGAGAGAGGAAGAGTAGGGTGGTAAAAAGAGACAGGTGGGAGAAGAAGAGGAGAGTCTGTGAGAGAGGGAAGATGAGAGAGAGAGAAGAAAGAGAGGGTGAGAGAAGCAAAGAGAGAGGGAGGAGGAGGAAAAGAGAAGAGTAGTAGAGTGCGAGAAGGAGAGAGAAGAGGAGGATGGAGAGGAAGGAATAGTAGCGTGTGTGGGGATGAGAATAGAAAAAAATATTTGCAGAGAGAGAAAAGTAGTAGAATGAAAGAGAGAAAAAAAAACAGGGAGTGAAATCTAAGAAAGAGGGAGGAGAAAGCTTCGGAGAGAAAGTATGAAATGAAAAGAAGCAGCGGAGGAGAAGAACAGAGAGAGGGCGATGCAGAAGCTCCTCCATCGTGGTCCCTCGCGCAGACCCTCGGCGGGGCCCCTTTGCTATTTTGTGCCTGGATCCGCGCGTCACGCCTGGGTATTTTCTCTGGTGACTGTCTCTCTCTCCTTCTCTCCCTCTCTCTCTCTCGCATCAATAGGCTTTCTCATTTCTCATCTTCTCCTCTCATCGGCGGCTCCTCACAGCTCAGCGAGGGGCCGGAATGACACCCCACTTACCCCCGCGTGTCCCCCCTTTTCGCAGATCCCGCCGGGACCAGCAGCGGGCAGGAGAAGCATGGACACCAGACGGAAAACACATGTGGAATCTAACATATGAACGCCGCTGCAGACATGGACCTCTGCGCTCTACGGTTATCAGGTATTGCATTGTGTTTTGTTATTGCTACGATCTCATTATGCATACAAAAATACCCATTCATTTTTTTTTATGCACGCTAAAAATGGCTTCCAATTTATCTCCAGAGATTGCAGCTTAAGTGGTGTTTGTGTAGTGATGTAATGCGAGTTGAACAGGCTACTTAGACGTAAAAAGAATCAGATTTATTGTGCAAAAACGACCCACTTTGAATCATCTCTCTTCCACCCACCTGCCTCCTGCCCGGCGCGTCATCACTGCCGAGAAATGGAGCTTGTCAATGGGAAAAAGAAAAAAATGTTCCCACGACAACAAAGCGATGCTACGATCTCGCTCGGTGTCTTTTCTTTTTCCTCGACGAGTGGAGAAGGAAAGATGTTGCGCGCGGGGGAATGAGGTCAGGGCGACCTTGAGGCTTGGGGGGGTCCCTGCGCTGAGCCAGGCCCGATCAGAGCGGTGCAGACCCCCCCTAACCCCCCCTCCCTCCGAAAGGGTCTCCCCATGTCGTTTACATTCACAGACGGAAAGCGACTGCGGGGATTCTCGACACGGGGATGAGCAGCGGCTGGGGTTTTGACTGAAAATGAAAAGGTTGTGAGGATGTTCTGGAGGGAAATACTGAAAAGGCATATTATAGCAAGAATTTCATGTATTTTTAGAGGTTTAAATGATTGTTAGCGGCTTAAAAGAGGGACATTCAGTTCATTGTGGTCATGGTTACCTACATATATTTTCTGTGATTGGCTAGGTTCAACAAAGGCTGCAATAAATTATGGAATAATTGTGACTAGGGCTGCAAGTTAATTAATTAATCACAACCAAATAATCGTTTACTTAGCTGTGCACAGACTCCAAAGCCTGTCAAGTTTATTTAATCTATCCATGTGAATAGATTGAGATCAGAACAATTTGCATATCTTGCTGCTGCACAAAACAATAAACATTAATATCATGCTTTGACACTGCAAAAAATAGTTAAAGTTGCTTCTTATTTCGAGCCAAATTATTTGCCAGTGGGTTAAGAAAGTTGTTCTTGTTTTAAGTCAATTTTCTTACGACCAGTTAAAAGTGTTTTGAAACCAGAGAAATATTCTGCATTACATAAGCAATTAAATCTTGTCCAGTTTAAACAGCTCAAATCTGGATTAAAATTCTGAAGCCAAGTCATTTTAAGCAAGTCTAGATTTATTGTTTTTGCAGTGGATGGCATGAGTGGTTAGAGCTCTGGCTTTCCCAAAAAAGAGATTGTGGGTTCGACACTTGGGTCGGACCATATCAACATCTCACGATCTCTCTGGGTGGAGTTTGCATGTTCTCCCCGTGTCACCGTGGGTTTTCTTCGGTTTCCTTCCACCTCCAAAAACATGCATGTTTAGATTAACTGGGCATCACTGTAAATTTCCCCTGTGAGTGAGTGAATGAGAGAGTGAATGTTTGTCTGTCTAACCCTGCGACGAGTTGGCCACTGTCCAGGTGTTCCCCCGCCCAAGGCCCAAAGTCACTGGGATAGGCTACAGTCACCTGCGACCCCTAACGCGAGTAAGCAGTAGAAAATGAATAAATAAATAACAGTTACATATTTAGTTGTTTCAAAAATGGCAGCCTTTGTGATTAATTACTGACATTTCAATTTGATTGTGATTAATCATGCAGCCTATTAAAAAATAATTAAGTTAAAGCTGGGGTACCAAACATTTTAATTGTAAAAATGTAAACTTTATGTTTTAGACTATACTGTATTTGATAAATTCAGCACTTGGTGAAAAAATGAGACCAGAGAGTAAAGTCTGAATTGAATAATAAAGGATTTTAGCTGTCATCAAAAGTCTAAACGCTGCACTCTGATTGGCTGTGCTTGGCTGGTCCATTCTAGTTTCACTTTACTGTTTGTGAGACGTTTTTAAGCCATAATTCCAACAAAAAAGAATGCATGTTTATTCTAATCTAAGGATTCATGAGAGGAAGTAGTTAGACTTAAAACCGAAATCATGTTTGCAATCTGAAAATCAGATACCCCCCCTTTAATTCACAAAAAATTAAGAACAGTATATTTTTATGGACAGAAACTATACAGATTTTTAACCTGCCATTTAACATAAAAAGTAAAAAAAAATCACTGCTCTCATTTCAACATGCAAACTTCTCACAGAAAGAGTCTACACAATATTAGGAATTGAACCAGAGTGCTCCTGGGTACAAGGCTAACCACTCTGCCAGCGTAAAAACCCTTTAAACCTGAACAGCTCTGCTCCGTCTGTGGCTCCGTGCTGCTGCTGGGGAGAGTCACCTTGGCTGTGTTTTTTGTTCTGGAGCTGGAGGAAGATGTCCTAATTAGACTGAACTCAGAGGGTCTGATCCAGATCTGATACACAGCACTGTTCAGAGAGACAATGGGCCTAGTCCTGGTTTAGTCTAGGTTTAGTCCTGCTCTAACCCTGGTTTAGTCCTGGTTTAATCCTGCTCTAACCCTGATTTAGTCCTGGTTTAGTCCTGGTTTAGTCTTGGTTTTGTCCTGGTTTAATCCTGGATTAGTCCTGGTTTAGTCGAGGTTCAGTCCTGCTCTAATCCTGGTTTAGTCCTGATTTGGTTCTGGTTCTGGTGCTAGGTTAGTTATGGTTTACTACTTTTTTGTAAGGCCCTTTATGAAGAGATTTAGAGAAGAAGAAGCTTGTGTTGTAATTGTGTCCTGGTTTAGTCCGTTTATGGATATTCAGAATATTAGATAATTAAGATTATTCAAGCTGCACTCCTCTGAAAGAGAGATTCAGAGCTTAAATGGAAATTTCCTGGCAACGCAAAAGTAGGTAAGATATTGTTGAAGTCTGACGGTCACTTTTCCAAAAAAATCATATTTGTATTTTTAGTAAAATAGTGGCCAGGCTTGTGCCTCCAGTCATTTTCATTTCACTCCAGTTACGAGGTCAGGACTGCAGATGGTTCCCTAAAACCAGGAAGTACAATCAGCCAAGGTGGATTGGCCAGAGCCAATTAGGTCCTTAGACCTTGTGTCAAATATTAATATAGGCGTTTTCACTAATGAAAGTACCAAGAACTAAGGCCCCACATTCCCTTAGCCCCTGTTTAGTCAGAGGAACTACCCTGTCTCCTTGTTTGCATTTACACAGCAACAGTTAGTGAAAGTGGGGCTAAATAAATTGTTCACTGTTATTCCTAAACTTACTATTTTTAAAAGTATACATTTATTTTTGGAGCTACAGATTTTATGTAATTTTAGGGTTTTAGGGTCTGATTGAAAGTACCTGCCCCAGAGCAGGAGCTAAAAAAGTGTGGCCCCAGTCCAAACTTTCTGCTTAGTGTAAACACGCCTAAAATGGAGACTGGAATAAAAAAAAAATGACTAGGAAATGAAAAAAGTTTGTACAGTGGGAAAAGGCCTTGTGTGCTAAATTAGGCTTTACATAGGCTAATTTGCTTATTTATAAAGAATATAACGGTGAGTTTAAAATGTGTCCCTCGACCAACTTTGACTTTGATTTTATGGCCTCAGCTTCATTTGAGTTTAACACCCTTGATTTAATCTCTATTTTAGACCTGAGATATCCTGAGTTTGATCTTGAGGAGGCAAATATTCTATTATTTGCAAATCTATTTAAAACTTGGCAGAAACACCTCAAAACAAATAAACTAAAATGATCTTAACCAGAAACAAATACAGATTAAAATCCAGATTTCTAGAATTACATTTTTGCAGTGAATATTTATTTGATTGTCTTGGCTATGAGCATGTGTTTGCACTTGTGTTATACACAATAAATGGACACAAGTAATATAAGTAGTTTTCTTTATTCAAAATGTGCTTGCAAGAGTAACAAATTCTTATGTCAATAATTGTGGTCGGCCCTTTGTCACTAGTCTGGATTCAAATATGAGCCACCCCGTTCTAAGTGGTACTTAAAAGTTTGAGAACCACTGACAAGGCTGATACAATTTTGCTGAGTCACAACAGTCTCACATCTGTTATTCAAAAACCTCACGTCATGTTTTGATTGGCGAACTAACATGAAGTCATCAGTGAATTACTTTGCATTTCATTTTGCATATTTTTCCTTTCTCTGTATCCAAAACTAATCCACCCTTCTCTCTCTCTCTCTCTCTCTGCTTTTTTCCAGATGACCCTTTGCTGCAATCAATTCGCACGTGTGTTAATATCTTCACCATTACGTAACCAAGCCCTTCAGAGCCACCTCAAAGTCATGGAATCTCCTGACATTACGTCTACCACTGCTGCTGCTGCTGCTACAACAACTGCTGCTAACACCGAGACTCCGGACAAAAATGTGCCCCCGAAAAAGTCCAAGGCCAGGCTACTCCAAAGCATGGACACGAGTAGGACGAAGAGGAGAAATGCGCAAGCCATTTGGATGTAAAAGTCCATGCAAACCCCGTCGGAAGACCGAGAAAGTCCCCCAGTTTGCAAGAAGAAGCACTGACGCAAAGTTCCAATCCAAGCATGGAGTTGTCAGAAGGGAAATCGGAGCAAAAGTCGCAACAAAAACCTGGGAAATACGTTTGCGATTATTGCGGGAGGGCTTGTGCCAAACCTAGCGTGCTAAAGAAGCATATACGCTCGCATACGGGAGAGCGGCCCTATCCGTGCATCCCGTGTGGGTTTTCGTTCAAGACTAAAAGTAATTTGTACAAGCACCGCAAGTCGCACGCTCATTCAGTGAAAGCAGGGTCGCTTGCGGAAATGGGGAACGTTAGCTCGGAGCACGGATCTTTCGAAGGAGAAGGAGAATTTTCAGACGGAGATCAGACTACGGACACGGACGATGAAACGGGGAGCGATCCGTTGCTGCTTTTGGACACAGAGGGTCGGACAACACTGCGGTGAAAGTTTTAAACCTCATTGCGCAAAAAAAGGGAACTACGATGTCAACACAGGAACACCAAGAAACCAGTCCGTCAACTTTAGAACCCAGCCGCGCGATTCCGTCTAGCGCCATCAAGCAAAGATTAGCGTTGAGGTTGTCGGAAAAACGTAGCAGCGATTCCGAGCATAACTTGTCGCTTCCGAGTCAGTCCAGCAAAGGCAGCACGGATTCTGGGTATTTTTCCAGATCGGAAAGTTCAGAGCATCAAACGGGCCCGCCAAACACGAACGCAAAGTCGTATCAAGAGATTATGTTCGGGAAATGCTACAGGCCGAGCCCCAAGCAAGCTTACATGAGTGAATACAAGGATCCGGAAAGAGGGGTGTCGCGAGTTTATACGCAAGAAAAGGATATCGTGGAGTCGATTAAGATCAACACGAAGTCGTTCACAAGGGAAGAGATCAAAGAGCCGTCGATTGATTGTTCAGATATAGGGTTGTTGATAAGAAGCAACTCCATGCCTACTTCTTCAGCAGTTTCGCTACCAACGCCGCAAGCTTTGAGAGGCAGCCACTCCTTCGACGAACGAACTAGCACGGGCGGTTCAAGAAGGCTACGAAGGCAGGCCGCTTTCGAGTGCTCCGCCCACGAAACCCACGCTGACACTTCGGAAGCCACGTCAAAATGGAAGAAATGGAAAATTATCCGTCTATGTCTGCGCATCTGAGCCACCACAGGCACGCGATGGAGTTAGCGACGCGGAAACGGCGCAAAGAAAAGCGTGAGGAAGAGGATTTACCCATACAATATGAGAGCCACTACGAACAAAGTGAAGAACTCATGTACGAAAGCGATTTTAAAGCGAAAGGTCAAGCGATGTGTGAAATGGACGTAACTTTGAGTGCCGAAATATCAACCAGAAAAACTCTTGGCAACGTTATATCGGTAATACAACATACCAATTCGTTGAACAGGATGCAAATGGAGCAAGCAGAACACTATAAGTATCATAGTAGCCAGCATTATCAAGCTATGGAGGCTAGCGAAGGGTACGAAATGGAGAGAAGTGATAGCAGGCTAAGGCAGTCTTTTCAAATGGCGCCCAAGCTGGTTCGCCAACCAAATATTCAAGTTCCAGAAATCAGGGTGACAGTAGAGCCGGACAGTCCTGAAAAAGCCCCAGAAATCCAAGTTAAAGAACCGGAAAAACACGTCGTAGAGGAGTTTCAGTGGCCGCAAAGGAGCGAAACGTTAGCGCAATTCCCTCCAGAAAAGCTACCTCCGAAAAAGAAAAGACTACGGTTGGCGGAAATCGAGCATTCGTCCGGAGAATCGAGTTTTGAATCGGCTTGTACGAGTTTGTCGCGAAGCCCAAGTCAAGACAGCAACTTATCGTACAGCTCGACGTTTTCGTTCGACAGAGAGGACAGTATTAAATCGCCAGGGAGGCAAGATGAATTTGGGAAGGAGTTGCTAGCTGTGCCTGGAAGTAGTGGACAGCATTCTCTATCGCTGCTACATCAACGTCAACAACATGAAATGCGGAGATCATCATCGAGCAAGCGCCTTGTAACTTACGCAAAGAATTACCCGAAGTTCGCAGCATTTCGTTCGACTACGGAAGCCTATCGCCAACGTCTAAGCTTAAACTCGTCGACTACGCAAAAGGGGAGAAACGTAGGGCTAACTTAGTACGACAGGAATCTCTGAACATGGAAACCGAATCGTCTCACCAAGTTTCTCACCACTTTTTGACGCAAAGTTTGCCAATATTTTCAACCGGAAGCGCATTCCCGCATTTGCCGCATCCGAGTTTGCTCGTCCCGGTGCGACTCCAAACTAACGTGCCATCTTTCAGCAGTTTGACGTACACCACTGTGTCGCAAATATTCGACAATCAAAGTGAAAGTATTAGCCTGTGCTCGCCAAATCTCCAACTTCCTCGAAATCTCGACTCGCAACACCACAGAGCAACTCCTGATCAAACTATAGAAGCTTTAGACTTATCGTCCGCTAAACTGAAAACAGGAATACCTCTTTCTCTTACTTCTCGAACCATATCTACCACCAACGCATCAAGCGGAGGTGCCAGCAAACGGATGCTATCTCCAGCTAGCAGCTTGGATATGTTCATGGAAGTCAAGCAGCAAAAGCGTGTGAAGGAAGAGCGCATGTTTGGTGAAATTGCAGAAGAACTGAGCGCTGTCGAGCTTGGCAAATGCAACGTTAGCGATGACAAAATGATGCAGAAATCGATGAAGACCGAAGCAGCGAGTCGTCAATGGATAGCACCGCGATGGATGTTAACGTGGCGCCAACGGGAGAAGCTAATCTTGAAGCTAAACGGTTTGCTATGGAAGTTGTGGCAAGCTGTAACCACTGCAGACGTTATGATTATCGACAGAGAGCATGCAAAAATCTTACGCCAATTCCCGAGTCTTCGCACCACGACGGGCGTAAGTTGGTGCTACCTAAACTACACCAAACCGAGTTGCGCCCAAAATACCGGACCTCCGTTTCAGTCGGTTTACGCGCTGTGGTGTGTCAGCTCTCACAACCCGAACCCGTTGGACTTAAGCACCGGCACGGCTCTGGCTCTGCTCCGGTCCAAGCAGAAGGGAGGTCCCGTCATCTACAGCGCAGCCCAGATGTGTCAGCCTGGAGCGGGGAAGCTCGTGTCCTCTCTGCTGCTGTGGAGACACACCGTGGAGCAGGTGAGAACAACACACACACAGACGTAGAGTTGTTTATTTATATTTTAAAAAAGCATTTTTGACCACCACAGTGTTTCGGCATTTTTAAAGTATTCAAAGTTGTCTTGTAGACCTTGTTTGAATAGACCTGTATTGCCTCACTATAGAGGGATTTTCTGTCAACGTCACTTTCTGCCCTACTGCACATGCTCCGTGCAGAAAGATACGCTGTCCATCTGGTTAGCTGGGAAAACTTGTTTGAATAAAACAACAAAACGGGATGAGAGCAGCTATTTGGATCAGTTCTGAACCGGTCTGACAGACGTCTGTCTCCTGAAGCTTCAGACAATGTTTTTCTCGACATTTTTTCACTCACCTGAATGTAACTTTTAAGGGTTGTGGGGTCGAATTTCATTCAGAAATGTTGAATTAGCAGCACAACTTTTGTTTTGCATATTGGGTACGCGCGCATTGCCTGTGTTGATAAACAAATAATCCCTCTATGCCAATGTGCCTTTTTGGAATGTTCTGATCCAACTTCTGATCCTAGAAATAGGGCAAGACCAGATGTAAAGAACCAAGCTCTTGAACACATTATTTTTTATCTGATAGAGGTAATCTTTGTCTATCAACACTCACAGGTTAGCAGAAAGAATTGCGGCAGATTGACACAAGCTGTAGCAGCAACACTAACCGATGCTGTTGTCAGCTAACTACAAGAGTTTATCACTGTCAGAAAACAAAAGTTATGCTGCTAAATCAACTGTCTCAAGCTTCAGGAGCCGGACGTCCATCAGACCGGTTCAGACCTGATCCAAACAACTGCTCTCGTCCCGTTTTGTTGTTTTTATCAAAGAAGTTTTCCCAGTCAACCATCTTTCTGCAGGTGACATGCGCAGTAAAGCGTTAAGTGATAATCCATCTACAATGGATGTCACAATATTACATTTTTATGTTACAATTATTGCAACGCAAAATATCGCGATTAAGAGATTATTCACGATTTGTTAGAACCAAGTAGGCCCCTATGCTACGTTTGCTTCTAAAAATGGCAAGATTATTGTTGATGTAGATGTACATTTCTAGCTCTCATTTTATCCAAAAATCTTGAAAACCAGCTACAAGAACAGCTGCACATTCTCAGGGACGCAAGAAACTACTGCCGACAATTGGCTCTGTGCACGGAACTTCAGTTGACTTGTGTACATTCAAAATAGCTAACTTCTGTACATACAACCACTTCCTGTTAGCGTTAGCATTTAGACACAATTATGTCTCTTTTTAAACACACCAGTGTCTTTGGTGAAATATTCCTCTAATATGTAAAGTCTTTAACATGTTTTCTGTAACATTCACCAGAACTGTCTGATCTAAAGAGGATTTATTTGTTTTAAAGTGATGTAATGAAAACCTCATTGAAAATAATTGAACAGGAAATGGTTGTATGTACAGGATGTACTATTTTGAAAACTGCACAGAGCCAATTGACAAAGATTGTGTTTTAATAAAACAGCTGCTTATTATCGCTTGCTTCCCTCTTCATGGCTCCACAATGGCTGTCTTTAGGTGATTCAATCCAATTAGTTTATAATTCAAGAGATATTGGACCAATCCCTGCGTGTATTGGATCAAAATAATGTCCATCTACTGTATGTAAGCAATAACAAGCCTGCCATCTGTAGCTTGTGAAAGTCAATGAAATAAACCATTGTGTCTCTTTTATAATGAGTTATGCAACACCTATGACAGAAATGTTCTTGTAACAGATTGATTGCAGATGGTTTTGTCCTGGTTCGTAGAAAAATGAAACAAAAATAGCCTCAAATTCGATCATCTTCTGCCAGTTGAAATGAGGTGAATAGATGCAGTCATTTTCTTCACTACATGACGTGCAATTAACAATTTAAAACAAAACATTTCATTTGAATGGGGAAAAAGTCTTCGGGAATGTTGCATCGAACACATTTTAGCCCCTAATTTAATCACACGCATTACTTTGGCCCCTGCGAGATATTTTTGCTCTCCTCAAATCGCCTTTTTTTCGTAGAATCTTGAGCCGTTCTTCTTTGTGCGGATTTGTGCAGCAGCTGATTGTGTCCTTGAGTCTAAAATATCGTCCGGAAACAGTTTGAAAAGAGCAGAATCTGAAGTGTGTGAGTCAGAGCTGCAGCAGTGTCAGTGTTCACATGTTCTGGACGAGAATCAACTCAAACGCTTCACTGACACTTGCCTCATGTTTCTCTGACTGAGAGATAAAGACTCGATGTTCTTCTGAGGATAAATGTAGCTTTAAGATTTCACAGCATTTTACCTCAAGTATATTTATGATTTAGTGAAAGGATAGGCTCTTTTCATGCTTTGACTTGGCTAGTTTTAGTTTGGCTAATACCTGTGGATAGTTCTTAAAGTTAATCAATATTTAAAAATCAAAAAGCAGAGAGCAAATTTCAACTAGGTAATCACTGGCAGCGAGTTCAGACTGGGCAATGTTCAGGATGACAATATAAAAACTGGGACACACTCAGTTTTTGCGGAGGGCAATGAACATTTGGTGGAATTAGCGGCTAAATAAGTATCTTCTTATGCACTTAGTCAATTCATGGCTCATTCACTCTCACGTATATTCTCTGAAATTTCTGGCAGTGCAAAGTTTGTTTTTTTTAAGCACGGTTTTCGTTTTCTCTATTTTAAACAAAAAAAATAGCACTATATCTCTTCTTTCACTGTTGGAAAGTGTCAGAGTCGTCAAAAATCAGGACAACTGGGTCATGTCTTGTGTAAAACTGGGACAAATAAGTGGATTTGGATAGATTTGCTGGGCTCAAAGAAGGGACTGTCCCAGGTAAATAGAGATGTCTGGTCATCCCTATTGTGGCAAATAATGATTATGACGATTTTCTTGGAGCCAGATCATGATTTCGATTTTGTCACAATGTCTGTTTTTTTATTGCCTTTACGGTAAATAAAATTTTCTGCTTTTTCTTCACTGTCATTGGTTAAATCCAGCTGTCAAAGGCTGACCAGTGTTGCCAGATTTTCAGAGAGAAACAAGCAACCAAGCAAAAATTCCCAAAACAGTAAAAAAAATTCCCTTCAGTAAAACGTTATTAAAAAATCAGTTAATTAGAACATTATGTGTCGTTGCACAACAAGTTTTTTCTAACAGTTTCTAACAATATTAGGGCTGCAACTAATGATTATTCGATTAGTTGGGCGATTATTCTTTCGATTAATCAATTAGTTTAGATTAGACTACGAGATCTTTTCCAAATTTTGATCCGGACAAACTATTGTCGCCTCAGGTGGTTTTGGAGGTATCGTCTGTGTTTACTGACAATTAGTTTTTTCACCTAACACTGAAATGAGCTAAAATGCTCATAAAATTGGATAATGTGTTCTTAACTGATTGAATTAAATAGCAATTATTTTAATATGAGCCTTGTTATATTGCCTTAAATAAAATTTGCCAATAGAACAATGATTTAAAAATAGTTTTGTTTAACCAAACATAGAGAAGGACAAGCATTTCCTCATTTGAAATGAGCAAAAATGCCTATATATGCTTGCCTGGGATCTATAACCCACGCTTCAGCAAACTGTGAAGAGTGGGTCTGGTCACCACGCCCCCCGCCTGCGTTTCAGATCAAATCTACATCGTACCGGCCAATCAGGTTAGTTTTTTAGCGTGACGCAGATAAAACAAAGAAGCTGATTGGTCGTCTGTCATTTAGACCAAAATCTAACTTCACTCACCTCACAATAATTTTTTGCTTTGCTCATTGATTCTGCAGAAATCCGCGATGTTTTTCAGTTCCACCTGATATTTTTTTCATGTATTTTTTTGTTGTTGCTAGCAGCCATGTTGGTTTTTACACGACGGAAGATGAGTGTCTCTGATTGGCTAATTAATCTGTCAATCACGGCTACAAAAATCCGAAAGAGGGACACGGTGGCCAGATGATATATTTTTAATATATCGTCTGGATTTTCCAGGCAAAGAAATTGCATCAAATTTTTAAAATTCGTACTACAGTTTAAATCTGAGGGCACTATTTGAAATCTCGCCTAATGGGCTAGAGCCGGCATTGTGAGAAGTGTCTATCCGCAAGAACTAGCCGAGCCACAGCATAAAAAGGGCCTATTTAGATTTATGACTTTGAGACAAATAATTGTTTCAAAATATTGTTGTCAGCTCTTTTTTTGACACGTCTAAAAATCACTGGTGTGTAGCTTGCTTCAATATTTTGACAATCCAAACCTTTTGCTAAGCTTGGCTCGCATCCAGATCAAACACTCACCTCAAATGAGAACTTCTTTTTAATGAACTGTACTTCAGTGAACGTTTGTGTGTCTGACTCCACTGCACGTCCACAGAAAAGTCCTTTAGCTCCCACTGTTCACCCGATCGCTCTGGATTAAATGCCATAGGAGCGTTTTATTGTGGGCATTTCCTTGAAAACCGAGACAGAATCAAACGGAGTAGGCCCATGTGTGATAATATCCCGCAGCGTCACTTTACCCCAGCGTCGATACCGGCTCCGTTCAGATGTTAACAGAATGTATGTCCTCCTCAGCTGCAGAGGAAACCGGAGCCTCGCGACACAGAGGGCAGCGCCTACGGGAAGAAGCCAAGGACGTGAGGCCGAAAGCGGGCAAAGACGAGTGGAAAGAGGCCCCGGGACAGAGCGCACCCACCAGGATCAAGATCTTTGAGGGAGGGTACGTGCACGAGTCTAAATATATGGCTTTGTTGTGTTATTAATGAACCTAATATTGTACTGTGTGTGTAGAGTTGTGTGTCAAGTATAATTGAGCACACAGCCTGCAACTGATATGAACATTATTTTCACCTTATTCCTCCTCGCCCACTTTTCTTGGCAGCACACTTCCTGTTAGCGCTGTTAAAGGTGGAGTAGGTGATTTTCACGCTGCAAAACAGAAAGTAGATATTTCAATCTGTCTAAATTCTCCCACGCAAATCCTTTAGCACCAAATTCGTTACCAAATTCTTTCATTTTTAAATGCCTTTACAGAACATTTTATAGACAGCAAAGTGAAACTGAGGAGGATTACCGGATTACCCAAGCACAGCCAATCAGAGCTCTGCTTTTGACTGTTGATGAAAACTGAAATACTTCATTATTCCATTCTGACAGCACACAGAGAGCTGCATTTACAGTATACTTTTAGTGGAGAAGACAAAGCTTATTATTTAGTAATTAAAAAAGTGAGGTACCCCAACTTTAAGGTAGCTAACATGCTTGCTTGTCTTGCGGGTCAAACTCAAATAGATACACTATATTACCAAAAGTATTGGCTCACCTGCCTTTACTCGTGTAACCAGTATAAACCCACACGAGGACCAGATTGGAGAAGTGTGTGGTGGTGAAGGGATAAACTCACCTCCTCAGGTATAAGACGAACTGAGCCAAGGGAGTGTTCCCTTTGGCTCAATGAGATCAGGGCGTGTGCAAGACCATACCGGTCACACTCATACTATGAACCATCCCATTCCTAACTTCGTGACTGAGTTGCTGTTGTTCCCAAACGCTTCCATTTTGTTCTAATAGAGCTGACAGTTGACTGTGAAAAATTTAGGAGCGAGGAAATGTCACGACTGAATTTGTTGCACAGGTGGCATCCTATGACAGTTCCACGGTGGAATTCACTGAGCTCCTGAGAGCGGCCCATTCTTTCACAAATGTCTTGTTTCACAGTGTTTGACTTTATCCACCTGTGGCCAGGCCAAGTGATTAGGACACCCGATTCTGATCATTTGAATGGGTGAGCCAATACTTTTGGTCGTATAGTGTATAAATTAAGTAAACACAGTGACTGAATTCTACAGGACCTAAGCTTTCAAACAAAGAACAGCCTGTGTAAACGCACCATATGTGCGCTTTACAACATTTGATGTTGATTATAGCTAATGTAACTTACGCTAACCTCAGCTAAACTGAAAGTCCGCTGTAGAGAAAAGTGGGCAGGGCAGGATAAGGTGAATAAGTTTTGTTCAAGGAACCGTATGAAAGATTTTGACTTCAAACATGACCTAAAGTATGTGTCACGGATACAAATTCATGTTCAAATGAAATAAGATTTTAACTGAAAGTTGTTGTAAAGCTGACTTATATTTAATTTCAGAAACAATAGACATGATGTTTTTGTTGAGACTTTCAGCGTTTTGGTTCTCAAGAAGATTATCCAATCAGAAAGCGGAATGAGCCTCACATGACTCTCTCATTTGCGTTGCCAGGTTTGTTTCTTTGAACCTGAAGCTGATACTGAATCATGAGTCAGGAACATGTTGAGTTTGAACTGATGTCGTACCAGGACTGTGACAGTCATGCAGCTGTTTCCACACAGTTCTTGGCTCCACCCACTTTGTGTAGAAATTTTATTCTCGGGAACAAACCATGAGAAAGTGACCATCATGTTTTAATCACCCATGATCATAGCAAACCTTTTCAATGTATGGACTGATTTATCAAGTCTCAAGTCATTGACCTTCAAGTCCAAGTTGAGTCTTAGTCCTTATTAGTCATCAAAATAGTGACTGAAGTCTGACTTGAGTCCAAACCTCAGGCAGAGATTATATTGTCTAAATAATTGTAGATTTTGAAAGCTTGAATAGCTAATTTTAATCTGCTGTGCTTGTGTTTTTGCTGCAGGTACAAGTCAAACGAGGACTACGTCTACGTCCGCGGTCGAGGGCGAGGGAAGTACATCTGTGAGGAGTGTGGCATTCGCTGTAAGAAACCGTCCATGTTAAAGAAGCACATCCGCACTCACACGGACGTCCGGCCTTATGTGTGTAAGGTCTGCAACTTCGCCTTCAAGACCAAAGGTGAGCAAAGCAAACGCACCAGGAGAGAGGCACAGGGCAGGTTTTAACTTCTGTTTCCTCTGAAGGGAATCTGACGAAACACATGAAGTCAAAGGCTCACATGAAGAAGTGTCTGGAGCTGGGCGTGTCCGTGTCTGTGGACGACGCAGAGATTCAGGAGCAAGGTCAGTCTCAAATACAATACAGTCTATATGCTCTACAGCAGTGGTCCCCAACCTTTTTCTTGTAAGGACCGGTAAAGTCACACATTTCTTTTCCAGGGACCGGTCAAGGTTGGGTAGCGCCGATAACAACAATTTAAAATGCAAACAACCAAATATTGTGTATTTTTGTAGGTATTTTATTGCTTAAATTTGCTGTTTATAGGATTAAGTGACTCTATTTTGTCATAGTAAAGCACAAGGAAGTAGTGATATACTATAAAATAAAAATTAAGTAAATATTGAAGAATCCTCTGGGGCCCGGTAGCCAATGCCCCGCGGACCGGTTTTGGGCCCCGGACCGGTGGTTGGGGACCCCTGCTCTACAGTCAAACATTGTTCTTTCAAGCTTTACTCTTTTTAGCCATTACACTGCAACTTTACCCATGTCTTGTCCAGGGGTGGCAGGCAGAGAGAGGATTAATAAACTCTTTCATAGTTAAGAAATATTGAATGGTTTACACTGTCTTTACGCACTCAGACAAAAAAATTTAAAAGAAAAGCTGTGGGTAGCGCATCAAACAATAGTATACCTGGTCAGGTGCTCTTTGTAGATAGTGGGTGAAAGTTTCTTTTACAAATAAAATAGAAAATGCCAAAATGATGGGAAAAGCAGAGCAACTCCAAGGCACTCTTGACGGTAATGATTAAAAAGCCTTTATTAGTACATGACCTTTAGCTAAAAAATGCACCAACACAACTATCTTTCTAGACTTGCTTAAAATGACTTGTAATCAGAATTTTAATCTAAATTTGAGCTGCTTTAACTGGATAAGATTTAATTGCTTATGTATTGTAGAATATTTCACTGGTTTCAAAACATTTTTAAATGGTTATAGGAAAATTTGGCTTAAAATAAGAGGGGGTATGCCAATGGGGTAAGAACAGTTTTCTTGACTCATTGGCAAATAATCTGGCTTGAAATAAGAAGGAATGTCTTGAAGTCAGTTCGGAACACTTTGAAACAAGGAAAATAATCTATGTCTATATAGTCAAAATGCTAGAATCAAGCAACTTTAACTTGTTATGTAATTACATTTTTGCAGTGTTTCTGCTCAGATGAGCCTTCTTCAGGTGCATTTGAGGTCACAGTCGTCATCCTCCTCTTTGGATTAGATTTGAATACACGTAGCCTATATTTTGCGTTCATGATTGGTGTTTTCTCACATTTGAAGTCCGCAGCTCGGCTGTTCTGATTGGTCAGTGTGTTCTAACCCCACCTTCTGCTCTGTGAACAATCACAGCTTCATTGAGAAAATCCAGGATTAACAGAACGAGTTGCAAACTCGAAAAAGATCAAAATAGAAAATTCCAAAAATGCTCATGGAAATCTTACATTCAGTGATATTTGAAGGTGCTCATTGGTGATTGGGAACACAAAATGCAAAGAAAAGAAGAGGACCCAAGGCACTCTTCATACCACGAAGGTTTAAAATGACTTTATTTTACTGGGCTAATTGTTAAATTCATTGATGTCAGGAAGGCTGTCTCCCTGACGAAGGGAGACTGAGCCGCTATGCGTGGGAAATTAATCAGCACGTTTTTACTCTAAAATATTTTAACAATGAATTAGCCCAGTAATAAAAATAAAGCCTTTTTAAACTTGAGTTGTAAACTCATTTTGAGTAAAGCTTATCCAGAGAGGCTCATGTCTGCGTTAGTCAACCCAGGTGAGAGAAACCTATCCAGGGTAAGTTCAGCGAAATTTGTAGTATTGGGGCTCACTAAAGTCAAAGTTTGATAAAGATGAACTGTAGATGCAACAACTGGACTTTTTCAATTAAGATTCTGACATAGACAATGAGTGACTTTTAATATACTAAAATATATATTAAATAAGTACTGTATATTCAAACATGGAGCACACTAGTTTCTGCATAAACACTGCATATTTGATCTAATATCTGTTTCTGTCCAACAGCTACAGTCCACAATTCTTAGTCATAAATCAAGATGTTTCCCATGATCATACTGTCAATCACAAACAGTCAAAGTCGTTTAGTGAACATCCAGCCTGACGCTCCTTTAAGACCAAACCAAACTAACCGTGGTCTTTATGTTTCCAGTGGACGACGTTCCAAAGTCCGAGGCGTCCGCAGCGAAGCACCAGTTTTCAGACGCGGAAGATTCAGAAGGAGCCGAGGAGGAGGAACTGGACGAAGAGGAGGAGGAAGAGGAAGACTACGACGGAGACTCCACCCCCAAACTGCGATCTCGCTCCACCAGCCCCCAGCCCAGCGCTCCGTCCTCCTCCTCCCCCATCACGTCTCTGCCCGGAGCTGTGCCCAAACGCTGCTCTTACCCGCCGCCCCGTCCGACGATGACTCCCTCACGCTGCTGTCTCCGGACCAGAGCTTCCTGTTTGATCCGTACTCCTCCTGCCTCCTCTCTCCGGGCTGGGAGTCTCCGATCAGGGAACCCTCTCCGTCCCGGCTGCGCTACCCGTCGCCGCGCAGAGAGATGTCCCCCGAGGTCGCTCCACTCCTCGATGGGACGCTTCTTCTCCTTCTCCGCTCAGGCCCGGGTCGCCCAGCTTCAGCCCGTCCAGCACCTGTCTCCCGGGGTCGTGGAGAGGCCGCTGAGTCCCGGGTCGGAGGTGGGGAAGCGCGGGAGGCAGAGGGTGGTGCTGAGGGCCGTGTCTCCGAGGAGAGGTTCACATCCGCACAAAGGGGAGAAGACCAGGCAGCAGGCCAAAGTGGAGATGAGCCAGCAGCATCAGCAGCAGCAGCAGCAGCATGGAGCACACGACATGGACATGGTAGGTCAAAATCACAGTTTATGTTGTCTTTTGTCTAAATATTGCCATATTTAACCTCTACAACAAAGAAATATTACTTTATAGAGGTTATGCAAAAGACATCACAGCTTTGTAAATGTTAAGCCAGCTGCACACTACAGGAGTTTAGGAACTTTTGCGATTTCTTGACGCACCAAAAGAAAAGAAGAGGCCGCAGACATAAGGACCTTTACAACAATTAATGTTTCACAGTCGCATCATGTTGAAGGAACAACAGAGACGACTGAGCGGAGAACAGTGTGTGTGTCACGTGATCGAGTGTTTTCTTGTATGTGCGCGGTTATAAAAGTTAACAATGAAACGCAAGTGGGTTAAGGCAGTTTTATAAACGTCACAGAAGAGCAGAGGAGCATTAGAGGTAAAAAGCTGTTACACTGACACAGCATTGTGGGTGTGAAATGAAAAAGTTCCAACAAACTCCGTGTTGGCCATGTTATATTAAGCTAAAGTCAGTGCTTCGCACATGTTGAAGGAGCAGGTGTGTTGGAGATGACGTGTGTAATGCTTATAAAAAAAAGAATCCCGCACTTAGACTACGTGCACAAAGTGTGTTTACAGATGTTGAAGCAATGTTACTATTATTTTATGTGCACATGCAGCATGTGAAACTCATAATGATGCACCCTGACAAATAGTCGCAGTGACGCATAGACATAAGGAAAGAAAAGACACAAAATCTCTTACGAAAATCCTTACTCTGGCCACGCCTCCCCAAACTCGTAGAGGAGCACATCAGGCTTAAAATCAGCCCAAAACTCTTGTAGTGTGCAGTCGGTTTTAGGTGTAAGTAGCAAGAACCCATGAGCCAAAGTAGGAAAAAGCAGACAGTCTGAGAACAAATTCCTCCACAACTCTGCCGAGTGCTGGGTTTGCAACTGACTTGTAAAAAGAGAAAATCAGGTAAACAGTGGTAGAAAAGCAGGTGAACAATAAGACTGTAGCTTCTCTCACATTTGTCACAGACTTTGGAATCACACGCTGTTGAATCTTTGTAGAAACGATAATTTTGTGTTTCTTCGCTACAGTTAAAATGTTCTAAATCACCAACTGTCTTTAGCAAACAAGCCTTTGAAACTCTGCACTGTTGCTAGGACGACAGAAAGTTTCCATGTTGCCATATAACGTTAATTTGTTTAAAAACTGATAAACATCTAAGCCTCTAAATTTTGCTCTCAGTCGGACAGTTTTGGAGAATTTTCAAAAACCTACATAAGCTAATATGCCATACTAACTTTATTTACTAGCTAAAGCACTTTATAATGACTGTCTTTATGTTTTTCTACTTTGATAAGCTCCAGACACCCTGCATGTGTCCACCTGTAACACACGTGCTGCAAAAGCAAAGGGACTGATATAAATAGCTCATGATAGATTTTTGGGAAGCTGTCCATCACTGTGACAGACTGGAATTATGTGAACCCTCTGTTAGTGCTGTCTCCCAAACAAGAGTCCTATTTCTGTATTTGAATTATTAATCTATAATCTATTCATTGGTTTCAGCACATTTATGATGCTTTGTTAAATATAGTCTCAACATTGTTTTGAGATATTAGTTTTTCTTCAGACTTCAAACAAATCAACAATGCTGCAAAAACAAGAATCATCATCTTAATTTTGTGATTTACTGCAGCAGTTTTGAGCTGTTCAACAGGTTTAACAACACATAATTCTTATTTTTGATCGTCAGTTCATGCTAGACATATTTCAGTTGATTTGTCAATTATTCAGGATCTGTTAAAGCAGAACTAAGTAACATTTTGACCTTGTTAAATGTCTTTGGAAGTCTTGTGTTGATAGTTACAGATATATTTTAGGGCATTTGAAGCAGAGATCAAGATCAAATTGAATTGAATCGTCAATTCTTTGGTGGTGGGTTTAGAGCCAAAAGATTGAAAAACAATCCTTTGTCAGTAAAAATGTGTGGTTTGGAGCAAAAGTCAAACTTTGAGGCAAAATATTGATGTATAATTTTTTTAAAATCTAATAAATAAGACATAAACGTTGTTGTTTTGTTTATGTTCATGAAAGGCATTTTTCACATGTTTTTCAAAGGTAAATCAAAATCAAATCGAAAATCAAGATTCTAATCCAAGATTGATGAATATGAGAAAAAATATAAAATAATATATTTTTCCCATACCAAATATCAACTGTCTCTGGCAAAAACTACGACAACTTCAACCTTCCTCTCCCTTCCCAACACATTCCCAACCTGAATTACCCTCCTAAGAAACCCTGGCTCTATGATTTTTTAATTTAGCGGTTTAAAATGTGCTTTTGCTGCATTATTTCAATCTTAAAGTAATGCTGCGTTCAGACCGGACAGCGTCAAAGCATCTAATTGGAAGCAAATTTTGACGCAGAATATTTTCTAAGCTGATGCATCAATAGGTGTCCAAAACGCCTCAAAGCCCATCGGGGCTTTGCGTTCCCGCTTTTATTTGCACGTAGGCAGAGACAAAGAGGGGCGAGAGAGAGGCTTGCTGCATTTATAAAACATATCTTACCCAATAGCACAACTTTTCCTCCTCCAGGCATTTACTGTCTCTGTACTCCTTCATTGCTACGCCGTACAAAAGTGGTTTAAACACGGCAACAACCATTTTAATAGATCTATGTGAGCGCATTGTCTGTCCAGATCATGTCTCGTATTGTTTGTTTTTCTATGTTGCCAGATTTTCAGAGCAACAGGCGACCAAGTTTTTGAAAAAAGCCCAAAAACAAGCAACCTTCCATTAAAAAAAAAAGTTATTAAAAGACTTCTGTAAACAATCCTTCTTCTCTCTGGATGTGAGAGCAGAGCAGCGTCACTACGTCACAGAAGAGTGTCTGATAGGCGCTTGAAAGTTCAGCAGTGTCAAACTCAAGCATTGACGCCTGATGAGGCGGCCAAAGCGTCCGCCGTAGGTTTGCGCATCTGCTTTGCAAGACACAGCATCAGCAGACACCCAAACAAGCGAATTTCAACGCCCTAGATGCCATTTTGTGCTGCAAGTTCGCTGGACGCCTCAAGACGCAGGTTTACATCGACTTAACATGTAAACTGGACGCCTTGGATGCTCCACGCTGTCCGGTCTGAACGCAGCATTATGCAAAAATGAGAAAATAAATAACTAATGTAAAGTTTCAGCTGGCTAGTTTAAATGCACAAGAGAGCTGTATGGGGAGCACTACCACTGAAGTTTCTTAGTGCTGCTTTAAAATGTGAAATCATTCCATGTCTTGCCTTTTCAGACATTTTTCTCAGTCAGCTCAACTGCCAACACTTCTGTTTCTGATTTCACAGCTCTCACTCTCTCACGTCTCTACATCTCTCTCCAAACTCTGCATATTCTTTTCTCTTTTTATGTTCTCAAACTGTGCCAACTCTTTCTCTCTTTTCCCTCCAGGATCAAAAACCGTCCGTGGTCCTGTCTCCGTCCGCACGTCCCAACCTGCTGAGCCACCTGCCCCTGCACTCCCAGCACACCCAGCCCTCGCTCCTGCCTGCTCGGCCGGTCGGAGGGGTCCAGGTGCCGCCCAGCTCGCCCCCCGCGCCCGCCACGCCCGGTCGGTGTCCGGAGACGTGCCCGCGCCCTCTCCGCAGAGCAGCGAGGCCGGGTCGGAGCAGGACAGGACCTCGGGGGACCTCCTGGCGCGGGACAGTGGGCAGGAGGAGAACGTGCAGACCTGTTTGAAAGCCATCGCCTCGTTGAAAATCACGGCCGAGGAGAGGCACTAGAAGAAGCCCGGGCTGCTTTCAGGCGCCGCAGGAGGGTCGGGTTTGGGAGATGAAAGTCATACGCAGGTCTAGAGATTAAAATTTCAAATTTTTTTGTTTTATTCAATTGTGCACACGCAAGAAGGGATTAATCAGTGTTGGGCTGGGCAATATCATATCACAATCATAAATGGAGAAGGTGTAATTTGAACAATGTCATATAATTCAACTCATTTCCAAAATCAAGGGTCAGATTGTGGGTAATTGCTGCAAATCTTCCTGTTGGTAAAAACTTTAAACAAGATCCACCTAAACTCCAATCTCTAGAGCGAGGGGAACCTTTTGAGAAATATATAGAGCAGAGTGCCACATAACAGATAGAAAAGTTTCTTAATGTGTCAATAAGTATCTGAAAATAAGATTTGAATGCAGTGTTTTCCAGTTTTTTGACAAATTTCTATTGAGAAAATACAATACTTTTCATGTTTTTAGCCAAACAATCCAGTTAGCTCTTGTTCTATGGGCAAATCTAAATTGAAGACATTTAAAATATGCTTAAACAAAGATAAATATAACTTATTTTAAGCATTTATTCTTTCATTATCCATTTGAGATTGCAATTTTTACAGTGCATGATTCAGTCCTGATTGAATTCCGATTTAGACCTGGTTTAGTCCTGGTTTAGCCTGGTTTAGTCCTGGTTTAGTCCTGGTTTAGATTTGGTTTAGTCCTGGTTTAGTCCTGGTTTAGTCCTGGTTTAGATTTGGTTTAGTCCTGGTTTAGTCCTGGTTTAGTCCTGGTTTAGATTTGGTTTAGTGCTGGGACACTCCCAGTTCAGATTTGGTTTTATGGTTTAACGTTGATTTGGACATTTTGTTGGCCAAAAAATAGATTACAGCATTAGTTGGTATCTTTATAGAAATAAATCTAGTCTTGTGAATATTTGGTTCAACCACATGTCAAAAAAGTGACGTAATGTGCAACTACCTGCCCGAAGCCATGATCCTCGGTAAAATCTGGCCCTCTGGAAAATTAGGTTGAATAGCCTTGGCATAAGCCATAAGTAACAGTGCAGATATAAAAAGTCACCTTTAAGAACCTTACCACTAATACATCATTATTGCATAATTTCAATTTTGTATTGGGATGAAAATTTAGACGGCAGTGCTCAGCCCTATTTCTGTTTATTCATCTGCCTTTGGCTTCTGAGAACATGCAACTATGACTTCAGCTTATATGTATGTGGGTTTAAGTAGATATAATTTAGCTGAAAAACTTTCAAATTACAAATATCAGTTTGGTGAAAACTTAAAAACAATGTCTGGTCTACATACAATTGAAAATCTAGTAATCAGTTCAACACCAGGCTCACACTGCATCCAGTCTGGGTTTTCCGTAATGAGAAAGAACGTTTTCCAGACCGCCCTTTTTGGTGAAGTTGTGAAAACAAGACACGACAAACAGGAAAACAAGCGAACGCTGGTGAAGTGCATCCGATGATTTTCAAAATAAAATCATTACGGTACTACTAATAATACAAAATTAAAATTAATTATTAATTATAGTCTGTGCTGGTGCAGAACTGATTTTATGTTCATGTTTATTTTATGTTAATTTATGAAGAATACATAAACATCTGGTAAATGTAGCTTCATAACAATGTGTTATTGCTTGTTCTCCTTATATAATCCCAATAAATGGTCAAAATAGTAGATTAAAAAACCCCTGATTTACAAAAATGTGCTTCTTGCAATAATGACAAATGTTACAACAACAGTCTGGCCTTCCACCTCTCATAAATTTAGATTCGAATGTAAAAATAAGCTGAATTGCGTGTTTCCCGACCCGTCCGCCGGCGCCTGAACGCAGCCTGACGTTCCTTCTCCTCCTCACCTCGTTTTCCAGCTGCTCTGAGGCAATAAAACTCCAGAAACTTCTCCCAAAACCCCAGCCCTGGATTCAGAGCTGGGACCGACAGTTCTGATCCTGAACTCTGTGGAGCCTGAGGACTTCTTCTTCTCCACGCTAAACTCATCCACCTCCTCTTGATTTTTTTTTGGAGACATTTGAACAAACAAAAGGAGGAGGAGGAGAAATCATTTGAATTAAGGGTGCAAGTGCAATACAGCGATGCTAATCTTGGCCTTCTTGGAGCGTTTAGATGCGTTTTATTGCACATATTTATGAGTGTACAGACTTTATCCTATTCTAGAGGCTTATGTATTTCACTGTTTGAGTATAGACTGTGGTTCATGTATCATATCGAGTGTGACGATGCAGTAGTGCAATTTAAACCAGCCGGGGTCAACGAAGCAGGTTCAACTAAGTCTGACTGTGAGAAACTTGAAGAGTGTTCGACTAAACTCAGAATTTGTCATGTGGAAGCTTGATAGGTTTCAAGTATTATTTTTATTTATTGCATGCTTTGGTCCTTTTTGGGCAAAGTATCTGTTACAACAGCCTTATTATCAGTGTTTTAGACCTGATTTAGTCTTTCTCAAAGCCATTTCAAGCTCTAATTTAAATCTAAAATAGTCTGGTGTTACTTGGAATGATAAATATTGTATTACGTGGTGTGAAACATTGAGAACCACTGTTTGTGATTAATATAGTTTGCCAAGTAATGAACCAGAACCAGGAACACACAGTAGTGTTGTTGTACTTGAGAGCTTGATCTCTTAAAGTGCACTGTGTTTTCTGGGTAAGTCATTCACTCACTGGTAGAGTAAAACGATTTTGGCAGGTGTCAACCTTTTTGACAACCACTGTCACCACCGGCTAAATAACCAAATCAATTTGTGACCCCTAACACAAAATATAGCCTGCAAAGTGATAAAGTAGTCTCTAGTCTTACATTTGATTTTAATTTGAAGACACAACCCTAGATAAATTCATCTTGTTGAACAACAAGACAAAAATATACAGCTATCTTTGTATTTGAAGCTGTCAAACTTTGTTTAAGATCTTAATGTTTAATTTTCCACATGATCAGGGGACCCCCAGAAATGATTTCATGACCTCCAGGTTGAGAACCACTGCTCTAGCACATTCTGAATGGGTTTAAATACATTTTATGTCATGATGTGAAAAAACATGAGTTTCTATAGAAACAAACATGAGTGAGCCTCCACCTGGCCAGGCTCACTTAAAGTAAAGACAGATTTTTTTTTTTTTAATTAGTGCAACAAAGAAATCTAAATGGCAAAAACTTTTATTCAGATCTATTTTTGGTCAGAAAGTTGCACAGTGCACCTTAAAGGTCTTGTCTTGAGCACATTTGGACTCTGTCATGTCTTGGACTTGATCCTGTCTTGGACTCACTTGCTTGGACTCGGTCTAGTCTTGGACTCAAGATTTGACTTTGAAGTCTACATTTACATTACCAACATGTTCTGCTAAACTTGCAGCAGTGGCTCCAGTGCAGTGACCTTTTCCAGGCAAAGTTTGTAAAAAGGACTGCACAATAAGATCATGTGTTGATCAGGGCTGTCAAACTGGGGCCCGGGGGCCAAATGCAGTCTCCAAGATTATTTCTAAATATTATTCATTGTGGCCTCCCAATAAAAGCATGCAACTATTTGAACTACAGTTCCCAGAATGCACTGCCAGATTGTGACTATTTAACCCAAAATGCACTGGGAATGCAGCAAATTGCACACAATTTGTCAAAAACATTTTTTTGAAATGACAGTATTTATGTAATGTGATGCAATTTAAATCTGGACATTTAGTAAATGTTCTATGTATTTATGCCAATTACCATATTTGAATATAACACAGACGGACCCCAGCTCCATCTGAGCTTGAAACTGATAATGTAGAAAAGTACATAGATGGTCTTAATCTCGGCTCAAAGTCTCAGTCTTGGGGCTCGATTAGTTTGGTATTGACGACTACACAGTATTTTCTGGATTCTCAGTGGCACATTCATGGACAAACTTCTTACCCAAGGACACAACAGATACTGTATATGCAATGTTCTGATTAGTTACTTCTCATTTATGCTCAAACAAAAATCATGCTGCAGTTTGCCTCCGTCTGGACTGAAGAGTAAAAGGTGGCTGCATATTTACACAATAATACCACAGTCCATTTAAGTGATCTTGTGAGTCGGCTGTGGTTTTAATGTGCAAATATCAGCCAAAGTGGAAGAGAAAATCCCATCCTTGTCTTCTAATCTCCGCTCTGACTCTTTAACTCTTGTAAAACGTCTAACCCAGCTTCCAGTCTGACTCGGTTGATCCTGCTCGGTCGAACTCGGCTGTGAGATTCTTTCTAAGGGAAAAGTGTGTTTAATCGAAACTGGTCTGACCAAAACCTAGACGCTTTTGTGCCGTTTGATTCGAGGGTTTGTGCCTTTCATTTGCTCTGTACATTTTCAAACAGACAGAACTTTATCGGCTTTATGAACAATGCAGCTTTTCTTTTTCTTATATTATTTTTTTTTTTGTTTATCAATGTTGTGGTTTTATCTTCAATGCATGGGATTTGCTCTTGCACAAACTAGAGGACAATATTGTAAAATGTATTTATAAATATATATAAATATATATATTAGAAACTTAAGCACTTATTGATACTGGTAAATATTTGACTACTATTTATATGACGCGTATATCTGTACTTAATATGCAGCCGTTATGCAGTGAGCCGCCGAGGCTAACGTTAGCGCTAATATCTCTTCTTCCTTTAAACTCTCTCCTGGTTCCAGGGCCGGCCCTAGGCATAGGCGAACTAGGCGGTTGCCTAGGACGCCATCTGGTGGTGAGGGCGCCAAATTGCACCCCTAATATGAAAATCAAGTTCTACCACTCATAAGCTATTTGCCAGTTTTTATTTTGTGTCATTAAGACACATATTCATTGAGTTATGACCACAAACAGCTGGGGCCATATTACAATTTGGGGCCCCAAACAATTTGTATCTTGGTGAGGATATATGCACATAATATAATAAACTTTACTAATGCAAAAGATACTTTAATTGGTCAAAAATACTCCAGATTATAGGAAATTGCATCTATTTTCTTCAATAAATAAATAAAATACAATAAATAAAAAAATCAAACATGACCTTGCATTCAACACTAATAGATGTCATAGACCTATACAGAATTAAACTCAGAAAAAAAAGTTAATATAGTGGTGGTGGGGCGGGGCGCTGGGGTCTAAATGAAATCTTGCCTAGGGCGCCAAAAGGGCTAGGGCCGGCCCTGCCTGGTTCTTTCTCAGTTTGAGTCACTTACACAGTTTGCGTCACTTTTTGACAGTTTTTATATTGTTTTCATGTTAATTTTATTTGGAAAATTTGTATGCTACCTGTTGTAAATATAAATAATAGTTTTACATAAATCAGGAACATGTTTGTTGAAAAAGCAGGACGTAAAGCAGAGTTCTAACCTGATTACATTGCACTAAGAAGAAGAGGACTTTTTAATGTTCCCAATTAAATGTAAACGTAAATTTAGCAGCAGAAATGCGTTGCACGTTGTATGTTTAGTTGTCAGATTAAATTAATCTGTTACATTAGAGGAGAATGGGCCCAGCCCAGTGTACAACATGGTTGTTACAGGCAACATCCTTGTGTGATGTCATCTTTATAATCATAAAGTAAAATTTTAAATCCTAAAAATGTCTATAAAATGTCTTGAATATAATGATCTTAGCTGTGTTCTACTTAAATAAGTTCACAAGCCTCAAGTAAAAGTACAACAAAAAATATATTTAGAAATATAAAATTATTGAAGTTTAAAAATGGTCAAAATTATAAATAAACGTATTTTGCACCTATTTTTTCTAACTGTTAGAGAGTGAAATGTGTTAAGGAATAGTCCTGACTTGATCAAAGTCTAAATTGTGGACAAAAGACAGTTTTTCAGTTATCAATAACATTTCCTTATTCATGACACATTCTTAGCTTAAATTTTTTTTTCTTTTTTTTTTTTAAATAACATATTCTAAGAACACTCGTAAGCACTTCTGAGAACAAAAGATTAGCTGTTTTAGAATATATAATTATAATATTCATTCATTCATTCATTCATTTTCTACCGCTTAATCCCGTTAGGGGTCGCGGGTGACTGGAGCCTATCCCAGTGACTTGGGCCTTAGGCGGGGAACACCCTGGACAGTGGCCAACTTGTCGCAGGGTTAGACAGACAAACATTCACTCACTAAGGGAAATTTACAGTGATGCCCAATTAACCTAAACATACATGTTTTTGGAGGTGGGAGGAAACCGGGTACAGGAGAAAACCCACGGTGACACGGGGAGAACATGCAAACTCCACCCAGAGAGATCGTGAGATGTGATATGGTTCGACCCGGGAGTCGAACCCACGACCTCCTTATTGGGAAGCCAGAGCTCTAACCACTCTGCTACCGTGCAGCCCTAATTAATTAATTATTATTATATAATTTGGGCATTTAAAACATCGCTAGACAAAGAGTAAACTACAATTGTCAGCTCAGTTTTTTTCTAAAAGCCAGATTAAAGTGGGATTGCAAAATTTTCTACTTGTAAACTTTGCCTTTTCCACTTTAAAGTATACGGTAAAGGCAACACTTTGTGAAAAAATTAGACCACTGTGTACCTTCTGAATCAAAATGAAAAAAAAAGCCTTTTATTTCTCTTCGGGAGCTAAAAGCAGCGTGTTTGAGTGATCACCTCCACTCTGACTTGGCTGGCTGTTAAAACATGTTTTTAAGACTTATCGCAGACAAAAAAAAAAGAATAATGTGCGTGGATATTGCCATGTGCTCAAGGATTTGTGAGAGAGAGTATGAAAATCAGCTACCCTGTTTTTAATGTTTTTTTTGCAGATGAACTCTTCATTTATAGACTTAAAAAGAGAGCAGTAAATCTCAGAGATTTACCTATGACATCACAAAACTAAGACACTTAGAACTGTGTTTTCTGAGGCTCAGAGGGGAAAAGAAGAGTTATCAATGTTAGAACAAGATTAAATTCTCAAAAAAGTAGATTTTTCATCAGACGTCCCCTTTAATAGTTCACCTGGTGCTAAATAAAACATATTTAAAGAGATTTACCCAGAATTTTGACGCAAATTTGGTTCCGACTCAAACTGAGAAATGACGAGTTTCATTAAATCTCAAAAATATTTAAAGGTGATTAATGCAAAAAGCCACTTATACAGTTTGAATCTTCTTCCACAACCAAATCTAATCATCAGTATTCTAGATTTTGTGCTTAAAATGTCAAACTAATGTCACCAAAATTACAGAAAATTAAAGACTGAAGAAATAATTTAAATATATACGACTTCTTTGCAGACATATTACCTTTAAATATTCCTTCTTCACGGGATTTGTATCTTTCTCATTTCGGGCTCAGTGTTACGTTTGTTACATTCCAGTTTCTGTTGTTTTCGTGTGAACCGACGCACACTTTCTGAAAAAGGGGCTACGACGATCAACTCTCTCCATGTCGAACTGGAATAAACCTCAAAATATCGTATCGAGTAAAAACACACCGTCTCATTGTTTTTTTGTTTTTTGTTCGTTTGTGTGTGATAGTTTAGATAGTTTTTCGGTTTGTAATTAGTTAAATAAAGATGAGAGGAGGTTTTTTTTTTGAGCGTTCAGGTGACGTAACTGAGCTGGAGCCGCGCCCGGTGGTGACATCACGTGGCGACGAGCGGCACTGCAGCGAGAGAAGTGGAGGTAAAAATAGATTTGAGTTCAAGGAGAGAAGAAAGAGAGAGAGAGAAGGGAGAGGAAGGGGAAAGGGAGGAGGAGGAGGGAGAGAGAGAGAGGGAGGGAGAAAGAAGGGAAAGAGTGGGAGGGGGAGAAGAAAGAGAGGAAGAGAAAAAATTGAGGGGAAAGAGTAAGAGAGAAGTGAGAAAGGGAAAGGAGAGCGCGAGAGAAGAAAGAGAGAGGTAATGGAGAGGGAGGGAGAAGGGAGGGAGAGGGGGGGGAGAAGTTAGAGCGAGAGAAAGAGAAAGAAAGGAAAGCGAAAATAGAAGGAATGAGGAGAGGTGGAGAAGTGAGGGGAGAGAGAAAGAAGGGAGAGAGAAGGAGGAGGAAAAAAGAAAGAGAAGTGAGGGAGAAAGAGAGAGAGAAGGAAGAGGGAGAGAGAGAGAAAGAAAGGAAAGCGAAAAAAGAAGGAATGAGGAGAGAGGGAGAAGTGAGGGGAGAAAGAGAGAGGCACAGAGAGAGAAAGAAGGGAGGAGTAGGAAAAGAAAGAAAAGTGAGGGAGGAAGAGAGAGAGAAGAAGGGGAGAGGGAGAGAGAAAGAAAGAAAGGAAAAGAGAGAGGGGGAGAGAGAAGGGAAAGAGCGAGGCAGAGAAAGAAAGGAAAGAGGGAGGCACAGAGAGATAAAGAAGGGAAAGAGAAAGAAGGGAGGGAAAGAGAAGAGGAGAAAAAGAAAGAGAAGTGAGGGAGAGAAAGAGAGAGAAGGAATAGGGAGAGAGAGAGAGAAAGAAAGAAAGGAGAGAGGCACAGAAAGAGAAAGAAGGGAGAAGAGAGAGGGGGAGAGAGAAGGAAAAGAGCGAGGGAGAAAAAGAAAGGAAAGCGAAAAAAAGAAGGAATGAGGAGAGATGGAGAAGTGAGAGGGAGAAAGGGATGAGGAGAGAGAAAGTAAGAAAAGAGAGGCACAGAGAGAGAAAGAAGGGAAAGAGAGAGAGAAGGAGGAGGAGAAAAAGAAAGAGAAGTGAGGGGGAGAGAGAGAGAAAGAAAGAAGAGAGGCACAGAGAGAGAAAGAAATAAAAGAGAGAGGGGGAGAGAAGGGAAAGAGCGAGGGAGAGAAAGAAAGGAAAGCGAAAAAAAGAAGGAATGAGGAGAGATGGAGAAGTGAGAGGGAGAAAAAGGGAAATAGAGAGAAAGAAGGGAAAGAGGGGGAGAAAGAAAGGAAAGAGAATGGATGGAGAAAGAAAGAGAGGAAAGAGGGAGAGAGAGAGAGAAAGGAGGGAGGGAGGTAGAGAGAAAGGTGAAGGAGAAAGAGAGAAGTGAGAGAAAGAAGTGAGGGGGAGAGAGTAAGAGAGGGGGAGGGAGAAAGACAGAGAATGAGAAAGAAAAGAGGCACAGAGAGAGAAAAGAGAAAAAAGTAAAAGAGGGAGGGGTGAGAGAGAGTGCAGAGAGAGAAAAAGAGAGGGAGAGAGAGAGAGAAAGAGATAAAAAACAAGAGAGACGGGGAGAAAAAAGATAAAGAGGATTGATAGAGAGAAGGTAGAGAGAGAATTAAGAGGAAGAGAGAAGAGAAGATGATAATTTTTCTTTTATCCAGGTTCAGAGGTCAAGTACATTTGTGCAAAAAACAACACCAAACACAACATCAGAAATACATTGATTAAATATAAATATGAGAAGTTAGAGGCCTGGTTACTTGGATGTGAGACACTGAAACACAATGGGGATGACTATATAATATAGACTTTTGTGGCCAATGCTGCAGATTGACAGCCTCACTTCTATCAGTCTGCCCCAAGGCATCTGTGGCTACAAGTGGAGTCACCAACTCATTACAAAGTATCCTAAGATGCTCTGTATCAGGGGCCTCCTCACCCTCAGACCCTCTCCTCTGGCTCTGGGTCCACCTCCTCACCCTCAGACCCTCTCCTCTGGCTCTGGATCCACCTCCTCACCCTCAGACCCTCTCCTCTGGCTCTGGATCCACCTCCTCACCCTCAGACCCTCTCCTCTGGCTCAAGATCCACCTCCTCACCCTCAGACCCTCTCCTCTGGCTCTGGGTCCTCCTCCTCACCCTCAGTCCCTCTCCTCTTGCTCTGGGTCCCCTCCTCACCCTCAGACCCTCTCCTCTTGCTCTGGGTCCCCCTCCTCACCCTCAGACCCTCTCCTCTGGCTCTGGGTCTACCTCCTCACCCTCAGACCCTCTCCTCTGGTTCTTCTCCTCACCCTCAGACCCTCTCCTCTGGCTCTGGGTCTCCTCCTCACCCTCAGACCCTCTCCTCTGGCTTTAGATCCACCTCCTCACCATCAGACCCTCTCCTCTGGCTCTGGGTCCCCCTCCTCACCCTCAGACCCTCTCCTCTGGGTCCTCTCCTCACCCTCAGACCTTCTCCTCTGACTCTGGGTCCCCCTCCTCACCCTCAGACCCTCTCCTCTGGCTTTAGATCCCCCTCCTCACCCTCAGACCCTCTCCTCTAGCTCTGGGTCCCCTCCTCACCCTCAGACCCTCTCTTCTGGCTCTGGGTCCCCTCCTCACCCTCAGACCCTCTCCTCTGGCTCTAGTGTCACCTCCTCACCCTCAGACCCTCTCCTCTGGCTCTGGGTCCCCTCCTCACCCTCAGACCCTCTCCTCTGGCTCTAGTGTCACCTCCTCACCCTCAGACCCTCTCCTCTGGCTCTGGGTCCCCCTCCTCACCCTCAGACCCTCTCCTCTGGCTTTAGATCCCCCTCCTCACCCTCAGACCCTCTCCTCTGGCTTTAGATCCACCTCCTCACCCTCAGACCCTCTCCTCTGGCTCTAGATCCACCTCCTCACCCTCAGACCCTCTCCTCTGACTCTGGGTCCCCCTCCTCACCCTCAGACCCTCTCCTCTGACTCTGGGGGGCCCTCCTCACCCCTCCTCGCTCCATGTGCTCCACACTTGGGGTTATTTTGGGCGTCTCTTATCACAGCTGTTCTGTCCTGTGTGGTTTTGGTGGTTCATGTTGTGTCCACGAGCTCCTCTCTCTCTTTCTCTCTCTCGCTGCAGCACAAGTCCTGGTAAGTCCACATTTACGTCTTTTATTTGATTTATCGCAGCATTTTTTAACCTTACACTGTAAAACTAATTCTTTAAACTTACTTAAAGCTGTTACGTTCTGCTAACTTGCTAAACAGTCGGTCCACATGTGCTCAAACAGACAAGGCCACAGACAAACCAACGACAACTGAGTGACATTTTCTTTCTATTTTTGAAAAGATTTACACCTTAATAAAGCATGAACAAAGACTTAAAACATAATTAACAAATAGTTTATTAAGAACGAGTCACGTTTTCCAAACAAAAATATATTGATCAAAGTTGCGTTCACACTTATTAGTTCATGTTTTAGTAAGATTAACAACTTTTTAGGTAATTTTCTCATTGCTAATGTGTGTAACTATATAGTGTGACGCATGAGCTGGTTTTATTTTTATTTTGTAAGATTTATCTGACATCGAAGTGTTTGTTCACTCTACAGTTAGCTAGGACTTTGAAGAAAGTGTATACATATAGAGGGATCGACGTCACTTTCTGCTCTACTGCGCATGCTCCATGCAGAAAGAGTTGCTCTCCATCTGGTTAGCTGGGGAAACTTCTTTGAATAAAACAACAAACAGTATGTGAGCAGCTGTTTGGATCAGGTCTGAACCGGTCTGACAGTCAGACGTCTGTCTCCTGAAGCTTGAGACAGTGTTTTTCTCGCAGTTTTTTTCACCTGAATGTAACTTTTAGGGGTTGTAGGGTTGAATTTCATTCACAAATGTGATTTAGCAGCAGAACTTTTGTTTTCTCACAGATAAACTCTTGTAGTTACCGACAACGGCGCTTTTTCGATTTGTTTCCACTGTTTGTGTCAATGAGCAGAGTCGGGTGTGCGTGCATCGCCCGTGTTGATTAAAAAAAATTCCTCTATATTTACTGTCTAGACCAGTGTTTCTCAAAGTGTGGTCTGGGGACCCCTGGCAATAAGTTTCATAATCCCTCAAATATCTCTGATGACATTGAATTCTACATTTTGATAATAACAGACAATCCTAGACGAATGTATTTGAAGAAATTCTACCAATAAATAAAGGAAAGAGTAGTAAAAAATACATTTTGTTTTCATGTCATTTACAGTTTGATAAAAAGCATGTTTTTATTGTATTTATAAGCATCTTACTTTTACTATGATGTCATTGTGTCAAACAATAAGTCGTCCTTGAAATATTTTCACACCGATAAAAGGTCCCTGGCCTCAAAATGTTTGAGAACCCCCGGTCTAGACCACAAAACAACAGGACAAACAAAATGGACCAACACTGTAAAGTGTAAATACACCATGACACGTCAATAGAGTGATTAGCACGATTTCAGGCCTTTTTTGCATAAGTATGACACTATTTTCGGCCCCAGTTAGTTTCTGTGGTGGTTGTAAAGATGTGGTATTCTTTTTGAATATTAGCGACATCCTTATCTGAATCTTAACTTACTGCCGCACAGCCCTAAACTTACCCATTGTAGTAACTTGAAGTCTAAGCTTACTTGTTAAACTTAAAGAAAATGTCCCCACGTGACTTCATCCAAAACCTGTGTTTATTTTACACATTTCGTGCAATAGATACAGCGTAACAAAAATAGGCAAAAAAGTCCTGAAATTGTGCTCATCATGTACTATTTATGTTGTGGTTAATATACGCTTTCTTGTGATACTGTGTTCGTCCATTATCTTTGCACTTGTGGGAATTTGCTTAAAGAGACTTAGCAAATACTAAAATAACATCATAATCCAAGACAGAGCTATAGCCACGCAGCTCTATCAGACAGGGACAGTTTTTTCTGTAACTGGAAGATTTTCAAAAGTGTTTGTTGTTTGTCTTGGTCAAAAACAAGTGTATAGATAGTTACAGACTTGTTTTTATGGTGAACAGAAAAATAATTGTAAAAATTAATAAACTGAAACTCACCATTGTAAAATTGTCTGTCAAAGCGCCTAAATAAAATCTATATTATAGATTAGTTCAAGATTTAAATGGAAAACCTTCTCCAAGTTTATAATAAAATATATTTACATCAAACCCAAAACTGAACATTTACATAAAAGCAACAAAAGTCCACATTAAAAGACTCGTGAAAACTCCACTACCATCTCACTCACGTTTGAGTTATTTTAGCCTGTATCACACATGGATCGTATTAATAGATCAAATGACTGATGTTTTCACGGCACAGACAGAATATTACTGAAAAGAGTTTGTGGATAAATAAAGGTGGCGTCCATTTTGAGAGGGTTGAAAATAGCTCGGGTCTGAACAGGTGTCAGAGCCAAAGAGCTGCTGCTGCTACAGAGAGAGAGTAAACACACTTAAACATATACATTATACTGTTTTAAAGACTGGGTTAAAACTGGTTTAAAAGGTGCAATGAGTAACTTTCTGGAGATGAAGAGGTAACTACGCAATTCAGTAGAAATAAAAGTCTAAAAACATATTTTAGGACAACCTATAAGGGGATGTGGAAAAAATATAGCTATGAGCCACATTTACACAATGGTCTTTTATGTGACCATACAAGCTTGTATAGATGCCGATTTTGATTTATCTATTTAGAACAATAAAGAAATCTAAATAACAAAAACATGCTTTTATTCAAGTTGATTTTTGGACAAAAAGTTACACAGTGCACCTTTAATAAATCGAGCTTAGAATTAGATATTCAAAAATCTTTTGTTAAAATCTTTCAAACTCTTCAAGAATCAAACGTCTGGATTTTCAAAGTAAAAACTGTGCTGCAAGTCACAGTTAAATTTTACAGTGAAGAGACTTATCAGTTTGGCAGGTTTAAACTGGAAGTCAAGTTTGTTGTTTGTTGTTTGTAATAAACATTACAGTATTTGGAGAGAAAGGGAGAACAGAAAGAGGGAGCAAGAGAGGAGAAGAAAGAGAGGAAAGCGACAGAAGAAAGAGAGAGAAGAGAAAAGAAAGATGAAGAGAGGAGAAAGAGAGAGAACAGTATATCTTTCCCATAATACAAGTGGGAAATTATATTTTTCTCCAAGAACCAGACTTTTGTGGGTCTAAATTTGGGCTAAAACAGGTCTTGTGTGAACACATCATTGACACAACTAATTAAAAGCATTACGTTTTTTTGCTCTGATGTTTTTGTTGGACTAAAAACATTATGAAAATGACTTTACTCTGCAGGTTTGCATCTGCCTCAAATCGCTCTTTTGTGTCTTGCTCTTTTGCCATAATAGTTATGGCAGAAGACAAATAATTAAAGATGATGCCCCAAACTAAAGTTTGCATTATTTCAGTATAAATGTGCATTTGATTTTTCACCAGCAAAGTTACACGGTGTCACTTTAAAGGAAATCTATTGTGTTTTTTCTAACTATTTAGTCAGAAAGTATATGCAGATTTACCTTTTGTTCGTTGTATAAAACAAAATTCATGTAAAACGGCTTAAAAATAGAAACAGTTTTCTTAATTTCCTATTCAAAACTGCAGACCTGATAAGTCCAGCCTTTTTATTTTTTGGAAAGTGTCTATGAGACAGTTGTGAACCTATGCTTGACTTTGAGTATTATCTTCCAATTATAACAAGTAAACACAGTCAAGAGGGATAGGTGAGAACAGGGATTTCTGAGCATTTGAACTGGCTGAAGAACAATACAAGATTACTCAAACATGCATGGATCAATGCAAATCTAACTTTGAGTAATTTATTGGTGAAGAAAGGCCATTTTAACAAGGTTAAAATCTCTGAATAATAAATTTTACATAATAGGACTGCTTTAAGATGAAACTGTAACACCTTCATTCAAGAATATAATTTGAAATCAAAAACATAAATACCTTTTTTATTTGCTGCAGAGTTCGTTAAGATGGAGTCGAGCCCGGAGATAAGCCCCGCCCTCAGAGCAAAGACGTGGACCTGACGGACGACCTGGGACAGCGGCTGGAGGACATCATCAGCGCCTACCAGAGCCCCCCCGCGGACCCCGTCGTCCCTGCAGAAGTGACCGCTCCTCCGCCCCCCTCGCAGACCCCCCCGGAGCCCCCCGCGGACCAGGACGACCCGGAGGAGCTCATGTCCAGCAGCAGGAAGGACCGGAAGCCCGAGAAGAAGATGCTCAAGAACCTGGGTAAGACTCAATTCGATTCCATTTATTTGTATAGATCACAAAAACAGTTATCTCAGAGGACTTATAAAAAAATGTCACAAAATCTAACAAAAACAATCATTATTCAGAAAAACAGAGGCAGGTGGTGCAACAACAAACAGGCAGATGAATAATTGTCTCAGAGCAGTCCCTAGACCCTCCAAGAAAAACAAAAATCCAGTGGGTTAAAAAGAACATGCGGAAAGGCTGTAGATGTGACTATAAGACTGACCTGATCCTGAGGGAATTAGAACTTTCTCTGTGCGTTTTCTGTGGTGGAAAACTCAAAATGTACTTGTTTACAAAAGGTGGATCTATACAGAGGTGGGCCAAGTTACTATTTTGCAAGTGTAAAGTCTATGGCCTTAAGTCCCAATTCAATGAGAGACAAGTCAATTTGTCCATAAGTCCACTCAAATAAAAAAGTGAGGGACATGTTCTAACCTGGCCAGCCAGATGGTTTATCTCGCGTATTTGTGAATTCACAACACGAGATAAACCATCTGCCTTCGTCCGGCTCGATTGGTTTGAGAGTCCGAACAAGCGATGACCAGCCAATCACATCACAGCAGCGTGGTTTTGAACCAATCACATTGTAGCAGGCGGCTAACACGGGCCGTTAGCTCCCCGGTGCCGCAGCCGAGTCTGATTCAAGCTAAACAAAGATGTCGCTTCCGTGGATGTTCGTGTTTCTGCTGCTTTTGATGCGGTTTCAGCAGAAATACGGAGTAATTTCTTTTTGAAAGAAGAGCAGTATGTGTGACATGTACTTGTTCTATCTCACGCGGACATTGGATACACCATTACTAGTTGCTGTGATTGGCTAAGCTCAAATAAGGTAGCCCCACAACCAATCAGCTCGAAGTATTTCACTAACGCCCCGCCTTTTCTCGAACGCTTTCAGCGAGTCAAGTCCCAGATGGATGTAGTGAGAGCTCAGATAGGAGTTCAACACAGATCCATCTGGCGTGAGCCAGGTTAATATGTTGCAGTTTGTTAATGTAAATTACACGGTTTACCTTTTGAGAAGCTTCAAGTCGTCTCAAGTCAAAAGGCTCTAAGTCCAAACCAAGTCCAGGTCCTCTGATTCAAGGGAGTGATTTCTTTAAATAAATGATCCCTTTGAAAATAAATTTTTGACCACAGCAAAAGTCCAAGTCAATTCCCAAGTCTTAGTTCATTTTCATTTTTAAAAAGGGTGTTCTCGAACTCTTTCTTATATCTTTTTATTTTAATCTTTTCCCAACCCTTTCCCTATACTTACCCATTCTCCTAAGCTTAAGGCAATGCAGCCTCTCAGAAGCTTGACAAAAGCTCCAAAACGGCCCAAAATGGCATCAATCATTTGTGCTGCTTCTACTGTCAAAACTTGCATTTGTGCATTTTGAATTACTTCTTCAGGAACAAGGACAATGGTAAAGGAGTTGCTCAAAATAAGGACCAAATTGAAGCTCCAGTTTCACAGAATATCACTGAGAGTTCGAAATGCTTCTCACAGAAACGATCTGTGTGTTGAATATCTCTGCTGTGACACTGCCCTGACTGTTGTGTGCCTCTGAAGGAGAGAGAGAGACAGTGCATGTGGAGGAGCAAATGTTTCTGAATGAGTCAAAGAGCCGCACTTGCAAGCCTCGAGTCCGCCACCCCTGTTATATGTTTTACCAGCTTGTTCTCACAGATAAGCGTGTCAATACCACACAATATAAAACAGCGTGTCATATGAACACAATTTCTATTCTTTGTGTGTAATTCACGTGTTTCTGTCCCAGTTCATTTCTATGGTGAATGTAAAGACGTGTTATTATTCATGAAGACTAACCCCTGGCTCACACTAGCTCCGTACCGGACTGCGGTCCGGACTCCGGAGGCTTTCCAATTCTTGAAAAGTAATGAGAGTGGCTCACACCGCGATGCGTCCGTCCGGAGATCCGCGCGGATGTGCTCCGTACGTCCGGATCGTTTCCGTTGGAAGGAACTTTTTCCGGACTGCCGGAGCCATCCGCAACCCTTTTTGGTGAAGTTGTGAAAACAAGACACGACAAACAGGAAACCAAGCACTCGCGGGTGAAGAGAATCCGGCGGTTTTCAAAGTAAAAACATTAAGTTTCCACTACTAACCCTAACCCTAACCCTATTGAACACACAGAATATAAATAAATGTCCCGTACTTGGGCGGCAAAAAATCCAACAGAAAATGAAGTGACGTGAAACAAGCCAAAACACGGCGCAAGTGTCCTTGTTTACATACTCATGTGCCGGAGGTCGCGTAATCTCCCGAAACTCCCAAGTTGAGCGTGAATCCCCGTGAACTCGTGGTCTCGCGAGGCCAGCAGAGTCTGTACATACCATGCATATTCTGGAGGCAGTGTGAGTGACCACCGGACCCAGACGGATCCGGATCTGGAGGCAGTGTGAGCCCGGGGTAACACAATCCTAATCCTAACCAGTCCCAGACCTAAACTTATCCATTTTTGTAACTTCAGACCTAAACTTAGCTGTTAAACCCCAAAAAACTCCTGTTTGTCCTCAACCTCATTGCATGTTCATTCCACGCCAGAAAAAAACGAGCATGTAATTGCACGCCAAAAAAGGCGGAAGCATCGTCATGACACACAATTTGTCATGGCGTGGTATTTACATGCAAGCCATAAAATACGTTGGTTTTGCTTAAAAAAGGTAGTCGAACCTTTCATACGCACCTTAATGATATCACAATGTGAAACATGTATTTTCAGTTCAAGACAATATTCCAGCCTAAATATGTAGAACTTCCTTGTCTTTCCGATGAGACTTTCCCTCTCTCCTTCTTAATCTCTCTCCTCGTCTCTGTTTCACATTTCCAGTCGTTTATGTGCCGAGTCAGTCAAACGTGTGTCACCTCATCTTTAATCGATAAAACATTTATACAGCACATTACAGAACACACGAGAAGACTCTCCTCAAGACGCAGAAAAACACTGTACACGGGCTTTTACTTTCTCTCCAGATACCACGAGATGAATCGATGAAACGGTGCCACGACTCCAGCGTCAGGACATGTTTTTGAATGAATAAGTGTCTTCAATTAGTGTTTAATTCTGGCATTTAATGTAGATTTTATTCACAGATTTTTATCTTCCTTGAGTATTTCTTAGTTGTGGCAAGACCTAGTTTAGCCCACATTTAGACAAAAGTCTGGTTATAGATCCATAAGCTCGATCTTTTCTTTGGTGGAACCTGATGTAAAAAAAAAAAAAAGCATTTTCTAGATACAAATTCAGAATCTTGTAGTTCAAATCATGCTTTTTCTGTTAAGAAATAGTAAAACAGTAAATCATACTTTTCAGAAGAGGAGAAGCAAAATACATATGGTCCTTGGAGAAAAATGTTATTGTCCACGTGTATGGGAAAGACAGAAGGAAAATATGGTCACTTGCAAGTGTATTCTATTAATTTAGGAATTTTGTTTGTTTGGACAATAAATAATTGTAAGAAGAGCCTGTTTTGTTTTTTGACTTGCACTTGTGACTTGGACACGTGTTTGTGCTAGATAGTCAGGTCTGGAGAGACGGTGATTAAAACCCCTTATTATTCCAACTTTTTTTTTAAATTCCATTTTGTTCAGTGTCTGAAAAAAACTATGAAGCACCTGGAAAGTTAAATATAAAAATCCCATTGTATCCCTTTTATTTAGAGCAAAACAGCCTCTGGGATGATCGATCAGATTCTTCCCAAAAAAAGTTCCAAAAATTCAAAACTTTAATAGGACTTTTGTTTGGCTCGCCTACATTTTTTTTGAGTAATTTTGGGTCCCTAAAACTCATTTTTACCTTAATTACTTCAGCTTTTACAGAGGAATGGTCAAAACCCAAAATTGCCAAATCTAGAGTCATTTAGGTCTCAGCTGTCAACAGCAGCTATACAATATATCTACAAAACATTTTAGGCGGAATTTAGATTTGTTTTTCTTTTGCTTGGAGAAAGTTCTCACTTCTGATCAGAGCCTGTTGGACATCAGAAGCAAAAACCACAGGGTTGAAGCTTTAAAAGACTCCAGTCATTTGCCTGAGCTCCAAAGGGATGTAAAAAATAGGCCGCAATGAGAAGGGGTTAATAATTCAACCATCAACACTGAGCAAACAAAACATCTGGTTTAGAAAAACTAAGAAAGCAATTTAAATTGTTAATCAACTCAACTCAAAATCTAAAGAGTCTCTTTGCCCTGCTGCGTTTAACCTCAGTGACATTTACTGGGGTCAATAACCGGCCTTCCTCTTGTTCTTTTTATGAAGCTTTATAAAAGATACTGCTGTGTGTAAAAGTTAGTGTGAGTCTTGATTTAACGTCTCCATGTTTCACACCGACATTCCTGTTCACACATGGAAATAAAAAATCAGACATTATTTATGGTACCTGCGCTGGACGCTTCATACCGCTCGTTCCTTCTCGTCTGTCAGGATAAATATGTAAATTTATGACTTAAATTATGTGTTTTATTGTTGCAGGGAAAGAGGCCATGCAGCTGATGCAGAGTCTGAACAAACTGGAGACGCCGGAGAAGAAACTGGAGGCTGTGATAAAGAAACACGCAGAACTGGTCAGAACTAAACACATTTATAATATTCATGTCTGTCACAGTGATATGTTGTGCTTGCATGGTTATTATGTGTAAAAAAAAAGGGGAGCTCTGGCTTCCCAACAAAAGATTGTGGGTTCGACTCCCAGGTCAGACCACATCAATATCTCACGATCTCTCTGGGGGGAGTTTGAATGTTATGCCCTTGTCACTGTATTCCAGTTTCCTCCCACCTCCAAAAACATACATATTTAGGTTATGTTCTCATCACTGTAAATTTCCCTGAATGAGAGAGTGATTTGTCTGCTAACTTTGTCTGCTAACTCTGCGACAATTTGGCCACTGTCCAGGGTCTTTCCCCGCCTAAGACCCAAAGTTTCTGGGATTGGCTTTAGTCACTCGCGACCTCTAATGGGAAGAAGCGGTAGAAAATGAATGAACATTATGATAATATTGGATCAATGATTGTCCTTTTTAGGTCTATGTTTGGACTATTGGTTATATATTCTCTTGGCAAGGCCAATGTTATGTGTATAATATAATGCAATCAAATAATACATACACTTCAATTGCATTATCCAACTTGATGGAAGTGTGCCAGTGTGCATGATTAATAATAATAATGCATTGGATTTATACAGTGCTTTTCCAAACACCCAAAGACACTTCACATTGAGGTTCCTCAGGAACCACAGTGCTAGATTTACGCTGCATTCACACCCTTGACCCGAACTCGTCTCAAATCCTCATGCCTGCTGCTTCAGTTCAGATGAAAAGACCGCTGCTCTTGGAAACTTCTGTTGGTTGAATTCATCATGTCAACTGAAAAAGTTTAGTTTTTTTCAACATGTGGCCCTGCTCGACGCAGTCCACAGGGACTTTACACAGAAACCCCTGAACCCAACAATCGTTTTTCCTCTGTTCCACTTGGCCTCTGGTTTCGGCAGTCTTCCATCTAAGTAATGCCAAGGCCTAAACCTGCTTAGCTTCTGAGATCAAACTCCTTCTGCACAGCCAATCAGCTCTTGTCCCAAATAGTATAGTGACTCACAGAGTTCTTTCTTGCAAGTATAAAAAGAGACACATGCAATGCAGTTCTGTTTAAGCAGATAAAATCATTTACACTGTCACAAAAACTCTTTAGAAAGTGTAAAATATTTCCAAAGGTCAAACACAATGTACATTTATTATCTTTGCTTGTTGCATAGTATCTGGATAAAGTAATTATCACAACCTGCCTTGAATAAATGTAATGGTAGATTGGCAGAATTGTGAATTGAATTTCCTGTGTCTGTTTTAGTTGGAGGAGCATCGCAGTGACCAGAAACAGCTGAAGCTTCTGCAGAAGAAGCTGCTGCAGGTGCTGAAGGAGAAAGAGCAGCTTCAGGGAGAACACAGCCGCGCCGTGTTAGCTCGAAGCAAACTGGAGAGTCTGTGCAGAGAGCTGCAGAGGCATAACAAGACTCTGAAGGTAATGATGCCAATGCTGAAGCAAACTATTGTATATATAAGTGTGTTCTTCTGTCCGGCTTCAGGAGGAGACGTTGCAGCGGTGCAGAGAGGACGACCTGAAGCGTAAGGAGATCACGAGCCACTTCCAGGGAACGCTGACGGAGATCCAGGCTCAGATCGAAGAGCACAGCGGCAGGAACACAAGACTTCTGCAGGAGAACAGCGCTCTGGCCGAGAAACTCAAAGGCCTCATCACGCAGTACGACGCCAGAGAGACCGTGAGTAAACAACCATCACTGCTCTGCTCTATGACTGGAATGTTTTAACGAAGAGTTGAGCTTACAGTTCAAGTTTATCTGAGGAAACATCACCATCTAAGCTCCTTGTGGTAAAGCCATCAGTTTTACCTGTTAGCTGTGACATGACTAAATGAAACAGATGTAGGAGAAAAGTCCCATTACCTGCGGAGACACTCTGCCAACACTTTAAAGTGAAGCTCATCTCCTAAGCTCCTCCTAAACACAGAAAACTCATTGAAACCCATTTGTAAAAGGTTAAAGGTTAAAGGAAGGGCTCAAAGTGGAGAGCAGCAGTGTGATTAGTTTGACAGCAGAAGTTTGTAAATAGTGCTCAGTTTTGATTGGACAATAAATGAAATGACAGTGCAGTAACAGGAGGTCTCACTCTGCTATTAAAAAAATCTGTAAGATCAAAGAAGTTTAGATATCAGTTGCAACTTGTGTCTGATTACACAATGACACAATGGGAATCTTTCCCAGAAGAAACATTTACTGCTCAAACATGTCGAAAACAAAACAATGATAATTTTCAAAACGAATTGCATAAACATGGATCTGTTATGGGATTTGTGAGTGTCCACATGAATCAGTAAACCAGCCTGAAGCCGGTGTAATGCATGAAACTGATCAGAGTGTGGCGCTGTGACACTGACACAATTAAGTCACAAAACTAGAGGAAGACTTGACACTGAGCATGTGCAGAAATAGCTGAATGTAAACAGAAACTTAGCGGACAATTCTTTTCAACTTAGCAAACATTTTAAATGAACAATGTGGATCTAAAACCTAGAAGACACACAGAGAGTGGATTAAATCGTTTCCATATGCAATATTATTTTTTTTTAATTAATATTTCATCATAAATATACTTGTTCTTCAACAGCTTCTTGGTTTTGTGAAATGATTGATGAATTGGATGGATTGTGTTGGCCGGTTGTTGTCATTCATAAACCGGATGTGTGGACCAGACGCTGAGTTTTCAGGACTGGCTGATTGTATTTCCTGGTTTTGGTGAACCCGACATAGTAGCTGAAATGAAATTGAGTGAAGACACTAGGTTGAGGCTGCCTAGCTAATAAAATAACATAAGAAAATGTCTATATAAAACGTGCCTTGTGTTTCAGAATCTGGAGAAGGTTTTTAAACACCGGGACCTGAAGGAGCAGCTGCTGGAGACCAAACTGAGCCAGGCCAATCTTCTGCTGAAGGAGGCTGAGGACAAGCACAAACTCGAGAAGGAACTGGTAACGCCACTATTACTACTACTACTACTACTACTACTACTACTACTACTGGTCCTACTACTATATTGCGTATTGTCCTTGGTTACAGTCAGCAGTTTGTACACATGTGCCAGTCCTAATTTGTTCTCAAAGCATCAAATTTGTTATTTTAATCAAGCTAAAGAATAAAATGTGGAATAAACTAAGTAAGCTATAAAAAATGGCAGCAAGCCATAGATACATAACAATGCCACCAAATATTTTATATCCCAAATAAAAACGTTTTTTTTTTTTACTGAAGTGAAAAGTACGTTTGTAATCTTGTAAGTCGTTTAATGCATTTTAAAGCAGAACTAAGCAACTTCAGCAGCAAACTTTGAACAGGATTTTTTTTTGTGGGCCAGGGTGGGGCAGAGTTTCTCAGAAGAGCTGTCATCGGGTCGGTGCACAAAAGTTGCAGGGACACGTTTTTCATCGTGTCACAGCAGATATGTGTTTCAAATGCTCCAAAATACACTTTTAACCATCAAAGAGGCTTAAACAAATTTTAAAATGGAACAACTGAAATCAACAAATATCAATTATTAGCCACAGCAGGGGGCTAAGTATCGACAATCTGTATCAGCTCCAAAAATCCTCCTTCTGTTGGTCCCTGCATGTGGACACCAGCTGGGCAGCATCCGCTACATTTATTCAATAACATTTACTTGTGTTTTGTGCAGCTGCTGACCCAAACAGCCGAGTGTAAGCTGCAGATGAAGGCCCTGAAGGAGCAGGAGTCGGAGATGAGAGCACAGGTACAGCACTGCATCATGGGTAATATTAAACTCTGCACAGGGTTTTTTGTTCACGATGTGTCTCTGTGTTCTGCAGCTGGACATGTACTCCAGGAAGTTTGACGAGTTTCAGGGAACCGTCTCCAAGAGCAACAGCGTCTACAGCGGATTCAAGCAGGACATGGACAAAGTGAGCACACATACTTTACATTTTTTTTAAGTTTAAATGCTTTTAGAGCTACCTTTTTTAGATTTATTTTGATTTTTTTTAGTGTGATTGTTTTTAAACCTTGGTCACAATCCCGAGAAGTTATCAAACTACACTTGATAGTACGGTTAATCAAGCTCACACCAGAATAATTGACTGACACCAAATCAATCTATCAATCTAAAGACTATATCGGTGAAAGCAATCTGTCCAATCATTTGCTTCACCTTTGATTTGTCCCTAAATGCTGCCTTGTGATTGGTCCAATCTCCCCTCGGGTTTAATCACAACATTATAGTAGAAAGGCTTCAAAGTTGTCATCTGGACAAAGTTTCTGAAGATCCAGATGTTTCGACTCTCATAGTTTAGTATAAATACAGCCAGTCTCAGATCACTTGCATCAGATTGAAAATGACTGTCGGATTATACTAGGTTCCTGGAAAGATATTTTCTAGGACATTTCTAGAACATTCACAATTTTATGTAATCACGACATCTACAATATTTAGCCTGTTTTGCCAATTTCGTTGCAGCCCAGTCACACATTTATGACAATCAAAGTATAACACAGTAGTTTGGCCAGATCTCTTGAAATTTGATGTTGGCTTGGAGTGAGACAGGGGCAATTTACAAGGCAGCAGCCCCTTTGACTGTCTCTTTTTAGTGTGGTTCTTGAGCTTAACAGTCACAGTATTTCAGCATTAGTGCAGCGTGATACACATGAGTGGGGGTCTGGGGGTCCCACTCCTGAGATTTTTGACAAATGAAGTCAACTTTGGTGCATTTTACAGGTTTCCAGTGGCTAAAGAAAATTAGAATAAATTTTAGTTATTGACCTCAGGCTTATTGACCTCAGGCTGTTGAACTAAAATCAATCCACCGTTGAGGATATTTCATAAAAATGTTTCCAATTAAATCATTTGGTTAAACAACAAATTGAAAAACAGATACATGAGAATTCTTGTTCAAAAGGTTGTGGGAACATTTTTTGGTTTGCTGACATGTGAGGCAGGTTTGGGGTCCTTCCTCATGAGATTTTGGATGTAGACAAAAAAGTCAAATGTTCACAACAGTCTGCTGCAGTTTTCAAGTTATATACATCATAAACATTTTCTCAGGCAGTGGCGTTGCAAGGGTACTTTGGGGCCCTAAGCCAAAAATAATTGGGGGCCCCCTCACCTGATAATAAAACAGTAATAAGACAAACTATTGTGACAAAAATAATGTATTTATTTTAAAGACTAGGAACAATGAACTATAAACTATAAGTAAACATAGTAACAGACAACTAACACACAAATATTTTGCTTGAAAAAAAAAAAAGGCAAAATTGCACCTTTTGTCTCTGCCATATGCTTACGGGCCTTACGGGCAGCTGTTTTAATGAATGAAGACCGTTCCACATCCTCCGTGTGCGCTGCGCAGGGCTCCGCCTCAGCTCCGTCTCTCCGTCGCCGTACGACCAAAATACGCATCAAGGCTATTTTCTTCTCCGCCCGAGTCCGTCAAAGTCAATCTCCGCCAATCAAAACGCACCAAACAGGAAAAAGAAAATGAACTATGTCCGGAATTACAAAGTAAAATCACTCCGCACGTACTTTGTATTGATCAGATAACGAAAAGTTCGTAGTTTGACATAAAGTTTCTTTGATATTTGGACACAGCAGGCTGTTAACTACATAATATGTCAGTGACACATGGACAGGACAACGTTCGTGCTCGTAACAGTTTAAAGCCTCTTTACCCTCCGCGGAGGAGGAAAGCACTTCCTTCTGTTGTGATCACGTGAAACACATGAGTCGTCTGTGCTCCTGATAGTGTTATTTGATGTTCAACGGGGACTTTTATTTCACAAACTCGTGTTTTTGGCGCATGCTCTTCTTGAACTCCTCGGGGCAACGCAGCCCTGCGGAGCGGACTGGAGCGGAGACAGTGGGCGAGGGTTCTGCGGCAACTTTCGGAGGCGGACCGGGGCGGAGCGAAGCGCAGATGCATGTAGTGGGATCCCCGCGTTAGCCTCAGCAAAAACTTTTACAAGACCGTCTAGATTCAAAGACCTTCTCACTTTGTGTTCTATGGATATATAGTAAGAGCAACTTTAGTTAGTCTCTCCTGACACATTGTTGATTGAGGTACGTTTTTTAAGGTTTAAGTGTAGAGAAGATTCTTTCCCCAGAGGCAAAAGTTACTGGTAAAGTAAATACCAAACAAAAGGCAATACAAAGCGGCAACCAAAAGCAATTACACATGTAGCTCGACACAAAGGCCCTCTGATGGGGACCTTTTTTGTCTTAAGGGGCCCCAAGCAATTGCCTGGTTTGCCTCTCCTGTAGCAACGCCTCTGTTCTCAGGGATCCATGTGAATGTAGAACAACTTGGTTCAAACACGGACCACAGTGCATCAAAGTCGGTCTTCGATGCACGAACAAACAGTTTGCAAGAAACATGTGCAGGTCCCAAACTCATCTTGCAATCCATGTACACAAAATGTTAGTCCTCAAGACATGAAAACCATGCATTTGTATGTCTTTTTCTTAATTTACAGATGTCAAAGAAGATGAGGAAACTGGAGAAAGAGTGTCAGTCCTGGAAAACTCGCTTTGACAACTGCAACAAGAACCTCGTCGAGATGGTGGCAGATGTGAGCGATAATTCTCCAAACTTTTTCCCAAATAACCCCCTTATTGAATGTGACTTGATCATTACTTTGTTCTTTCAGAAAACTCTCAAGGATAAAGAGTTGGAGCTGATCCTTTTGAAAAACCAAAAGCTGGAGAACTTGTGCCGCGCTCTGCAGCAGGAGAGGAAAGGTCAGCAGGACAAGAAAGACGAACCGGAACAGCCAGAACTAAACCAGGACCTGTCTGCTGAACCCAAGCCCACGGAGGAGCACAATCCTGGGGTAGAGCAGAGCGCGGACAGTCCTTCATCTCCTCCAGCAGCTCCAGAAGTCCCGCAACCAGCTCCAGTCCCAACCAAAACCTCCCCAAAAGAATCGGCAAAAACCCAAGAACTGGCTCGACTCAAAGCGCAACAAGCCAGACTCGAAGAAATTGCAAGTTCGTTCACAATTTCCCACGTTATACCCGAAGAATATCTGCGAAACGATGATGAGGAGGAAGAGAACCGTGAGGAAGAGGGGCCGAGGCAGCAGCTGTAGCCCAGAACGAGGCCTGTTCCTGGGCAGAAGCGACAAACGGAGACGCCCCGGTTCTGGAAGAGAATGAGGAGGAGCAGAGAAGCAGAGATCTGGAGATGGAGTCTGTGGATTGAACCAGAAGAATAACTGTGAATGTATTTAACCGATTTGTATGAAATTTGGTCAAATAAAGATGAAAAATACTTGAAGTAAATAAGATTGTGTCGCTGATATGTATATAAATCAAAACTTAACATTATTTATTGGTTTCTCATTTTTGCGTAGATTTAAGATTGAAATAAGGCAGCAAAAACACATTTTACACTACTAAATAAAAAAACATCAAAGAATCAAGAGAGAAATTCAGGTCGAGAATGTGTTGGGAAGGGGGAGGAATGTTGCCAGTGTTGTAGTTTTGCGGGAGACAACTGAGAGAGCGCCCGACACATGCTTCAAATGGTTGAAAATACATAATACAACCATCATCACGGAGACTTACAAAGATATTTAACAAGGTAAAAATGTTACTTAGTTCTGCTTTGAAACAGTACAGTCATGGGAAATTAAAATCAAATTCCCTGGTATCCTGAAAAAGTTTTGTAAAATTTGAACACATTATGGGGGTTGCAAAACTTGACCCAGCAAAGCTATTAGTTACAAAATAGTATAGGGATGATCACCGTGTCGTCACATGGTGATCATATGACGCGATGGTTGGCACAAGTAGTTAAAACTTATTGGCGTCAAGCTGAACAAACACGAAAAAAGACAATGTTTGTCTCGTTGTGTGATTCGGTGTGCTAACGGGTTTGATAAGAGCAATCTAGAGCTCCTGTGTTCAGAAAAAGCTTACACCAAATAGAAAGCTTTTAATTTCAGCAATTAGATTCCATAGGGAAAAACAATGAGAGCTCGCCATCCATTTAGCAGTTCTGCCAACCATTTTGACGTCACATGACATGTCGGCTCGGCAAACAAACCCCTATAGAGCAGTGGTTCCCAACCTTTTTTTCTCAAAGCCCCCCCTTACTGAACGGGAGACATTTATTTCAGCCAAATAAAAAACTATTGTGGTATTTTGGTGCTTAGATTTGTGTTTTTTTATTATTATTAAAGTTTCACTTATAACTTTTAGAACTTGACCCTCTGACCAGACAAAGCTCTGGAATCTCAGGCACCCCCCCCTGGAGGGGCCCGCCCCCCAGGTTGGGAACCACTGCTATAGAACATTTATTTGCCTATCAACATGGTGATGCAGGCGCAGCCGGAGTGCAGAAAGGGTCGCCACAGATTGACACAAGCCGTGGAAACAACACTTGCCAGTGCTGTTGTCAGCTAACTATAAGAGTTTATCACATGAGAATACAAAAGTTATGTTGCTATTTCACCATTTGTGAATGAAATTCAACCCTACGACCCATAAACGTTACATTCAGGTGAATAAACTGCAAGAAAAACACTGTCTCAAACTTTAGGAGGCTGTCGTCTGTCAGAGCGGTTCAGACCTGATCCAAAATGCTGCTGTCGTGACGTTTTGTTGTTTTAATCAAAGATGTTTCCCCAGCTAACCAGACGGAGAGCTAATCTTTCTGCATGGGGGATTTAGTTGTTGTACCTTGACTCTTACTGAGAAAATGTAGTTTTACTCAGTTGACTCTCATGCATGTTTGCCACTCACTGCTTAGATTTAGCACACCATGTGCATTACCAGCTGAGTCAACAATAGCTTCTCCTTTGGCACAGTTTGTCCTCTCTGAGCTGTTGTAGAAATAGGAAACAGTCAGGAACTTTTACTCAATGCAATGGAATTTTACAACTTTTCCCTGTTTTCCAAATTAAATTAGCTTAACTTGTGCTACTCTTGCATTTCTTAAACTAAACTTAACCTAATCTTTTCGACATTTCAAACCTTTACTCTTCGTTTGGACTGGCTTTGGGTCGCGTTTTTAGACTTTGAAACACATTTTTGGGGTCATGTGAGGACGCTGCTGCTGCTGCTGAACCGGGACCCGCCTCTTTTAATTTGCACTTTCGCACCAGAGACACAACAACAATGGAGGAGGTAAAAGACGCGCAGACCAGCTCGTCTTTGTGTGTTAGCGCATTGAAAAACTTTATCGACAAAGGGAAATGTCTCCTGGAACTGGCGGAAAAGCAAAGCAAAGAAGGTAAGTGCAGTTTGCGCGAGAGAAGTAAAGGAAAAGACAAAGATTTGGGAAAATTCAGTTGGGGAAGTTGTTTAAGTCCTTCAAGCAAAACACGGGAATAAACATGTCTCACAACGTTTAATTCATCTATATATGTTGTCTTTTTAATAGTATTTCTTTTTTTATTTATTAGATTTGTATATAAAGAAAGTTGTAGTGCCTGTCAAACAAAACGCGGGGCCAAACAAACCTTAAAACGACATTTTAACGTGATTTATGAGCTTTTTTGTTTAGATTTTGGCTTGAAAAAATTGTAGAGCATATCAAACAAAACTCAGAGACAAACTCATGTTAAAACTACGTATTAATCTATATCTTTTACGTTTTAACTTGAATTATTAGCTTTTTCTTTGCTTAGATTTGTCCTGGAAAAGTTGTAGTGCCTGTCAGACAAAACTCCGGGACGAGCATATCTTAAAACAACGTATTAATGTATTTATTTGGACAATTTAGCATGAATTATTAGCTTATATGTTTAAATTTGTCTTGAAAAAGTTGTAGTGCCTGTCAGACAAAACTCAGGGACCAACATATCTTAAATCAACGTATAAATGTATATATTTTGACATTTGAACATGAAATATTAGCTCTGTTGTTTAGATTTTGTCTTGGAAAAGTTGTAGTGCCTATCAAACAAAACTCAGGGACAAACATATGTTAAAGCAACGTAATAGTCTATATATTTTGACATTTTAACATGAATTATTAGCTTTTTTGTTTAGATTTGTCTTGGAAAGGTTGTAGTGCCTGTCAAACAAAACCCCAAAATGAATGAATTTGAATTAATTGGTTCAGTTTGGTAATTTGGCAGAATAATATTGGTTAAAACTTTCATTTCCCACAAGATTTTAACTTAGTAATTGTCATATTATCATTACAGAAAAAGATTCAGTCTTGTGGAGATTTTGTGTGATGACAAATTGTGTCAAAAGCGACTTAAAAATGTAGTTTAAAAGTCCTGACCTAAACTTTACTAACCTCAAAAGACTGTTGAGCAATCATGTGATCACCAGGAGGAAGGTCATGTGACACTTTTGGACTAGTCACATGGTTTCAGCTGCTGCAAAAAACAGTTTTGTCTTTATTGTTCTTCTTAATAGCCTGCAACTCCTCTCTGTGTATGTATGACAGGTTTTTCTGTCCATAATTTTAACTTTATTTGACAGATTAAAATATGTGGAAAGTATAAATTATAGTTTTACATGAATCAAGAACAAGTTTTGTAAAAAAGTATGTATTTTGTCACATCATAATTTATAAATAATACAACTGAACTGCGATGAATCATTAATATTAAGATCTTAAGTGTGATTTAGTTAATTGAGTTAGTTCAATATGAAGGCTGGGCTATTTTTAAAATAAATATTAGTAAATATTTTAAAATTTTGCCAGTCTCAGGCTGGTTTCTGGAAAATAAATCAAAAGGATAAAATAAATAAATAAAAATATGTAGTGGTGAAGATTATAAAGAAGACGAAGAAGAAGACAAAGACGTAGAAGGAGATGAAGATGTAGAAGAATAAGACATAGAAGAAGACATAGAAGACGAAGAAGAAAAAGAAGACAAAGAAGACGAAGATGAGGAAGACATAGAAGAAGATGAAGACGTAGAGGACGACGAAGACATAAAAGAAGACGAAGATGTAGAAGAATAAGACAGAAGAAGATGAAGAAGAAGACATAGAAGACAGAAGAAGACGGAGACGTAGAAGACAAAGAAGAAGATGATGTAGAAGACGAAGATGTAGAAGATGAAGACATAGAAGAAAACGAAGACGTAGAAGAAGACGAAGACGTAAAAGAAGACGAAGAAAAAGAAGACGAAGATGTAGAAGACGAAGAAGAAGACGAAGAAGGCGAAGACGTAAACGAAGAAGCAGAAGAAAAAGAAGACAAAGAAGAAGATGTAGAAGAAGAAGACATAGAAGAAGACGAAGACGTAGAGGATGACGAAGAAGGTGTAGAAGACGAAGATATAGAAGATGAAGAAGAGGACGAAGACTTAGAAGATGAAGAAAAAGAAGACAAAGAAGAAGACGAAAATGTAGAAGATGAGGAAGAAGACATAGAAGAAGATGAAGACGTAGAGAACGACGAAGACGTAGAAGAAGACGTAGAAGACGAAGAAGAGGACGAAGACGTAGAAGAAGAAGAAGAACAAAAAGACAAAGAAGAAGATGAAGACGTAGAGGACGACAAAGACTTAGAAGAAAAAGATGTAGAAGACGAAGAAGAAGACGAAGAATACGAAGACGTGGAAAAAGAAGAAGACGTAGAAGAAGAAGATGTAGACATAGAAGAAGAAGACGTTAAAAAGAAGAGTAAAAAGTATCTCTTGCTGCCGATCTAGCCTTATGACATTACATTTTACAACATGAACACAACCTGTCGTTTGAAGCTTTTTCCTGTCTTAACTGGCATTGTTTAAAGTCTGCCTTGTTTTGTTCATTCAGTTAATATTTTAAGAGACAGTAGTTCTCATAGTATGTGTTGTTTGCAGGTTCTCTTCAGGACTACATCCGGCTGAAGATCCGCATCGAGCAGAAACAGTCTCTGCTCGGGCTCATCGATGTCGCAGCTCAACTTTACAAGAGGTTTAAAGAACACTCTTTTGATCTTTAATGTCATTAAAATGTGACGTGGCTCAAACCAGACGTGTACAGTTTGTGTATTAGTCTGGATCTCCAGTTCTAACTTTACATGTTCACAGAGGAAATGTCAGATACAAACTCATTCATCTTAGTCGTAGTTGTTAAGATTTCTTTTCAGACTGTGGCTGCTTTTTCACATTTAGTTTTAGCTCTATGGCGGAAAAATGTCTTCTCTTACTATTAAGTCATACACTTTGACCACTTACTGCTGACATTTAATATACTATGATGTCATTGGTCTAACCTCAGTTTCAAATTGAATAAGCCCATATTTTACTTTGTTTTAAAAACAACAAACACATTTATTTATTTATTTTTTTATATATTTTTTTAACATTTAAGAGGAATAACCCCTTGAGATGAATCATCTTGTTTTCAAGAGGGTCCTCAGATCAAACCACGTGTCTTTATTTACAGTATTTGTCTAGTCTAAAATTGAGATTTTCTCTCTAGGATTGATTGGATTGGACCAGCCAGAGTTCAGACCAGAGCACTATACTACGAAAGTCACTGAACTTATCCTAGATAAGTTTCTCTTACCCGAGTAGACAAACTCAAGTATGAGCCTCTCTGGATAAGCTGTGCTACAAAAGGAGATCACAACTCGATCTGTTAACCCTGGATTTTCTCAGTGAACTGTCTATATGTCAGCAATAAGATCTCAACCCTCCTATTTACAATTCCGTGCACATTGCATTGCCATACAAGAGTTCGGCAAGGTCTGACGAAACAGGCTGGAGACCTTTAGCCTAATGTTACTTTTGTAAATCAAAAGTAACATTTTTGATTTACAAAAGTAACATTACTTTTGTAATGTTACTTGTAATGTTACATGCACCCACTCATTATCATGTACATACCCCTCCACCCCACAGACACGCAGACACAAATACAAAAATACATTTCCTACGTTTGCATACATGGGCCAGGTAGAAATGGACCAAAGAAAGCGTCATCAGAGGAGCTGTCTGCACCAGGAGCAGTCACCTGCAGCCACAGGACAGTGGCCCAGGGCCCAGAGAAGAGATGAGGTCAAGACCAAACCTCCAGGGCCCATGAGCCAGAGCCCAGCAGCCACAGCAGACCACAGCTCCTGGTGCAGAGGCTCCTCAGAATGACAGTTCTGTGTTAAACATTTAGCATTTCATTGTTACTTTTCACATGACGTCATCAACATTCTTTAGAGGAGAAAAGGTTATGTTACTCAAGGCTCTGTTGCTCAAGTTATTTAAATCAGTTTAGAAGCATAATCTTTACCATTTTAAATATTACCTACCGTACATTTAAACTTCTGATTTTGTCCATTGCAGTTTGTCAGTGAGAACAATTGAAGACGCTGAAGAGCTGTGGAAAAATCACTCAGAGTAAGTAAAAAAAGCTCTTCAAAAATAAAATGTCTCAACTCATATGGTCCATCTGGTTTATAACAGAAGCAGGAAGTGAAAACAACAAAGACCTGACTCATGTGCTTTTCTGATTTTTCTCTCACAGCTCTGCAGAATTATGTGAAGCTCTTCAGTCTTTTAAAGATCTGGAGGTGAGATTTTACTTGAACTTTGACCTCATACATCTGTTTAAAGATTTTGTGTAGAGCTACTAAAAAACAACTTTTTTTATATGATTATCAAGCACAAGAAGCCAGTATTCAATTACTCATAATGTTTACAGGCCCTAAATATTCCTAAACTTAACCAATTCTAACCCTATAAAACCTCATCTTGACCCTCAAACAGAAAACAGGCCTTAAGAAAGTGAGAAAATGTCCTCACTTCCCAAAATGTCCTCATCTGTTGGTTAAAAACTCAAACGGTCCTCACTAAGATAAAAAAACAAGTAATACATACATACAAGTTATGACGCCTTGTTGTTTTGCAGTTAACATAATGTAATACATGACATTTAGTGCATTAACTTTGTACTTTATCATAAACTCACAGATTTTCAATGAGGTGTTTCTATCGCTTACTACCCATTCATTTCTTATCATTGCTAAAAGACACACAGGGAGCTCACGTCCAGTCATGAATACATTATAACTTTACAAAAGTTTGAAGTTAACTACAATGGCTAGTAATCAAGTGTGAGGTTGGGTCACTGAAGCTTGCTGTTGATGACGTTCACTTCTGTTCTCTTTTATGATGAGAGTCTGGTGGTTGTACAAGACTTTTCTGGCTCCACAGTTTCTGTTGCAAAAGAGCATTTGTAAATGTCATCTGTGCAATCCAGGAGTATTCACCAGGATCAGAGGTAGACACTTGTGTAATGAAGGCTAAAGGATGTGTGCAATCTTCAGTTGCAATAACTTCATTATTAAGGTTAATCTGGTGGCATGGGTTCCCAAATCCAAAATGAATCATGCCAACACTCGTGACCGTCACCAAGGAAAAAAGTTGGGCACCCCTGCTGTAAGAGTAAGAGTAATATTTGTAAAATTACATCTTGAAATCATCTGCGACCTCCGCCATAGACGACCAGCTCTTTTTCTCGCTGCCAGGCCCTAGGTTTGTCTAGGCCAGGCTTTTCAACTTAGTCTTCCTGAGGGCCAGATTGGTGTCTGGCCGAGTAGTTATTGACACATTAAGAAATGTAAGCTGGCCACTTTCTCCTGAGTAATAACTCAGAAATAAATCTACAAAAAAAGTATAACATTTATTTAATATTTTTCCGTTCTAGAAGTAAATTGAGGGCCGGATTAGATTTTTGGAGGGCCGATTTGGTACGTTGAAGAGGCCTGGTGCAGAGCAGCTAAAAGTTCTTCAATAGGTTGTGTTCATGTCATTGTAGGTTTTGGGCAAGAGACAGTTTTCATTATATTGTTTAATTATATTGTTAACTGATTAGTTGGACAAGTATTCTTTTGATTAAGCAATTACTTTAGAGTGCAAAAGTCACTTACATACATACATACATACATACTTGTTTTTCTATCTTAGTGAGGACCTTCATAGGCATAATGTATTACCCAGCCCCTTACCCTAACCTTAACCATCCAAACTAACCCCCTAGCCCTAACCCTAGCCCTATTCCTAAACTTAACCCAATTCTAACCCTAACTCTAAAACCTCATCTTGACCCTCAAACAGGCCAAAACAGGCCCTTAAGAAAGTGAGGACCGGCCAAAATGTCCTCACTTCCCAAAAATGTCCTCATTCTGTTGGTTAAAAACTCAAAACGGTCCTCACTAAGATAAAAAAACAAGTACATACATACATACAAGTTATGACGCCTATGTTGTTGTTGCAGTTAACATAATGTAATAACATGACATTTAGTGCAATTAACTTTGTACTTTATCATAAACTCACAGATTTTCAATGAGGTGTTTCTATCGCTTACTACCCATTCATTTCTTATCATTGCTAAAAAGACACACAAGGGGAGCTCACGTCCAGTCATGAAGTACATTATAAACTTTACAAAAGTTTGCAAGTTAACTACAAACTGGGCTAGTAATCAAGTGTGAGGTTGGGTCACTGAAGCTTGCTTGTTGATGACGTTCACTTCTGTTCTCTTTTATGATGAGAGTCTGGTGGTTGTACAAGACTTTTCTGGCTCCACAGTTTCTGTTGCAAAAAGAGCATTTGTAAATGTCATCTGTGCAATCCAGGAAGTATTCACCAGGATCAGAGGTAGACACTTGTGTAATGAAGGCTAAAGGATGTGTGCAATCTTCAGTTGCAATAACTTCATTATGTAGAGGTTAATCTGGTGGCATGGGTTCCCCAAATCCAAAATGAATCATGCCAACAACTCGTGACCGTCACCAAGGAAAAAAGTTTGGGCACCCCTGCTGTAAGAGTAAGAGTAATATTTGTAAAATTACATCTTGAAATCATCTGGCGACCTCCGCCATAGACGACCAGCTCTTTTTCTCGGCTGCCAGGCCCTAGGTTTGTCTAGGCCAGGGCTTTTCAACTTAGTCTTCCTGAGGGCCAGATTGGTGTCTGGGCCGAGTAGTTGCACAAAATGTCAGCACTTTTGACAAAATATGGGGTAAAATACCCATTGTACAAGATTTGTTTTAGTAATGTTAAAAACTAATGTTATAGCCTGTGTTCGATTAGTCTTGCTCTAGAGAATTTTCAAACCACAAATGAACAATTTAGAAGTCTTTAAGTCTAAACCAGTAGTAGGACAGGGCCAAAAAAGCCCAAATGTAACCCTGAAAAAAAGAGACATTATATCATACTCATACTAACTTAGGAAGATGGTTTGGGGGCCGGATCAGATCTCTGGAGGTTAAGTTAGTAGGTGTCAGAGCTTCAACTTGACTGTCTGTATCTCCTCCTCTATTTGATCCTTTCTTATTTGTCCTGATGAATCCAGGTCCAGTGGGACAGTTTCCTCCAGCGTTTGGACCAGAACCTTCGGCCTGAACCTGAGACGGAGCAGAAACACCCTCAGTCTATCTCTCCTCACCTGCCCCTGACCTGCGCTCGCTCCGGACGGTGAGAGACGCTTCAACATGTTCATAAAGAAACTGAAGCTGTGTGTTGAAAGAGTGTTTGTCTGTACAGTCAGGTGATGCTGGGAGATTTCCTGCAGAAAGACCAGAAGCTGCTGCTGGTCCTGATCCGACAGTTTTCCTGTTTGTTCTGTCGCCTCCACCTGAAGGAGCTGCACAAGAACCAGGTCAGAACTGGACAAGTTACACTACTTTAAACATGCTTCACATTCTGTACTGGGGACTGATTTTTGCTAAAACTATTGCTATGCTAAAGCTACAGTGCTATCTTTAAAAAAAAAAATATATATATATATTATTTTCTCCACATAAACAAACCAACAAAACAGAAATAAGGACATCCATTCTATCCATCTAAAATCTATGCATTTGAAAAATCATGATTATTCAAATGATTATTTGTTTCGAGCAGGAGCCTGCAACCGTTAACAGTATAAGAGCCACATTTGCCCAATTCAAACCAAGTCAAAGTGGAAAAGAGCCACAACTAGTCTAACAAAATGTTTAGACCAGGGGTTCTTAACCTTTTTTACCTTGAGGCCCGAATATTCATTTGGAAAGTAACCTGGGGCCCAATCTCATTATAAATGTATTGTGTTTTACTGATTTTGTGGCCCTCAAGGAGGTGCTCGTGGCCCAACTTTGGGCCCCGGCCCTATGGTTAAGAATCACTGGTTTAGACAACACTGCAAAAAAGAAAAATCTAACTTTGATAAAATAACTTGAATGAAGCATATTAATCTTAAAATACTCATTTTAAGATTTTTTCACTAATAAGACCAAGTCTTACTAAGATTATTTGACTTGTTTTAAGATATTCTAACCTTATTAGGCATGGGACGATATTAAAATGTGCACTTAGTAGTTTGGTCTAAGTACAATCAATAATGTTTCAAAGTGAATAAATGTTTACAATGTCAAGCAAAAATCTACTAACTTTGTCTCAGAGTCATTAAATAACTTTAACACATGAACCTTTTCTTTGTTTAACCATACAGCTTACTGGGTTCACAGGAGTCAGATTGTAGATGCTCTTATGAAGCCACAGGCGTCTGCTGCTATAATTGCGATTATTGTCACGTACGATTATCACAATTATGAAAAAACGCCACGATTATTTAATTGCGGCCCTTAATTATCACGATTAGCGATAATATCAGATGTCGTCCCATCTCTAATCCTGATTTACCTTTTCTAGACATATAAAAACTTATTTTAAGCAAATTTGTATGTTTTAAGCCATAATTGCTTGAATCAAGAATAGATTTGGTTAAAATTCTTGTCAAGAGAACTTGAAACTATCATTGTCTGCTCAAAACAACTAGGTTACTAACCTTTTCTTAATGCACTGGCAGATAATTTCACTTGAAAAAAGAACATTTTACCTAAAAAATAACCAAATGTTCTTATTTTTTTTTTTTCAAAAACCTTTATTTGCAGTGATGTTTTACAAAATTAAACACTGAAAACATTGTGTAAATTCACAAATATGTTTTTGAAGGCGAGATAAAACAGTTTTTCACTTATTGCTTCTTTTTGCGCTTTTTTGAAAGAGAGAGTTGAACTCCAGTTACTGTCGTCAATACATTTAGAAATGATAAAGTAACCAGTACAAACCTGTGTGCCAGGACAGGGAACACTAGTGCTTATTGAAATACTGCCAGATGTGTCTTGAAAAAATGTATTCGTTTTAAATATTCAACTTTTTGTGTGTGTGTCATTAAAAAAAAGAAGTGTGCCAGGCTTCAAAAAAGGTTGGGAAACACCGATTTAAACCGTTAAAAATAAACATATACTAAAAAAACAATAATGAATGTTCTTTGACTTCATTATAGTCTGGTTCCTCATTCAAAATCAAATCTCAAAGAGCCACACTGATGTTTTTAAAGAGCCGCAGGTAGCAGAATCTTGTTCTAAAGTGACATGACTGTGTTGTGTTGTTTTGTGCTGTTTCAGAAGCTGCTGCAGTCTCAGGGCGTCCGTGTGGTGCTGGTGTCGTTCGGGTGTCAGGAAGGAGCCGCTCACTGGATCAAAGAGACAAACTGTGCTTACGACATGCTGCTGGATCCTCAGAGGCAGGTCAGCAAACTAAACACACACATCTTTTCTCAACTAAATTCAGACAGAGCATCAGGAACATGTTAGAATGTGTCTGAAGTGTGTTGAAGCAGAAATATAGTTTAGTGGACATTGTAAAAAGCCATGAATGTGTTTTGTATTTCAGTTGTACGTCGCGTTCAGCCTGGGCTCGTCTCTTTGGAAAGTGCTGAACTTCCGAAACATCCTGGTTTATGGAGAATATGTGGCCCAGGATCAGCAGTTCCCCAAAGAGCTGCCGTCCATACAAGACGACATGTTCCAGGTTTGTATCAAAGCAACAATCTCCTCTGACACTAGAGGAGTTTAGGATCTTTTGCGATTTTTAGATCAAAAACAGAAGAGGACACATACATAAGGAGATTTACAAGTATTATTAGTCTGACAGTGGCATTATGTCTCAGAAGAACAGAGACGACACAGACTTGTGGAGCAGCAGTGAGCGGAGAACAGTGTGTGTGTCACGTGATCGAGCGCAGAGTGTTTTCTTTTATGTGCGCAGTTATAAAAGTAAAACACAAGTGGATTAAACCAGGTTTATAAAGGTCACAGGAGAGCGAAGGTTCTTTAGAGGAGCTGTTACACTGACACAGCATTGTGATAACCTGGCTCACGCCAGATGGATATGTGTTGAACTCCTATCTGAGTTCTTACTATATCCATCTGGGACTTCACTCGCTGAAAGTGTTCAAGAAAAGGCGGGGCGTTTAGTGAAATACTTCGAGCTGATTGGGTGTGGGGCCTACCTTATTTGAGCTAGCCAATCACTAACCTTGCGCAGCAAGATGAATTCTCGCGGTATTTGTGGGTTTACAAATCCACGAGAAACCATCTTGAAAGACTCCCGCCCTATGGTTTGAGCCGAGTATCGAATCCTCGAACCAATCAGAAGGCTTCTCTACAGGAGGAGGCGGGACTTACAGATGTGAAATCAGCGAGTGCCAGCCAGGCGTCACGTGCTCACAGCAAAACAACAAACATGGCGACGCGGGCAGACGCAGGTAGTGTTACAAGGCTATTGACTGAAGCACGCGAGGGAAACGCAGATAGACCGGACCCGGAGCACACGAGAGAGACGCAGATAGACCGGACCCGGAGCTCACGAGAGAGACGCAGATAGACCGGACCCGGAGCTCACGAGAGACGCAGATAGACCGGACCCGGAGCTCACGAGAGAGACGCAGATAGACCGGACCCGGAGCACACGAGAGAGACGCAGATAGACCGGACCCGAAGCTCACGAGAGAGACGCAGATAGACCGGACCCGGAGCACACGAGAGAGACGCAGATAGACCGGACCCGGAGCTCACGAGAGACGCAGATAGACCGGACCCGGAGCTCACGAGAGAGACGCAGATAGACCGGACCCGGAGCTCACGAGAGACGCAGATAGACCGGACCCGGAGCTCACGAGAGAGACGCAGATAGACCGGACCCGGAGCTCACGAGAGACGCAGATAGACCGGACCCGGAGCTCACGAGAGAGACGCAGATAGACCGGACCCGGAGCTCACGAGAGAGACGCAGATAGACCGGACCCGAAGCTCACGAGAGAGACGCAGATAGACCGGACCCGGAGCTCACGAGAGAGACGCAGATAGACCGCCGGACCCAGAGCGCGCAGGGAAAGCGCAAATCGCCTCTAGATGGACACAACCACGGGGAGGACAGCTGTAACAGACGCAGACGTACTGTTGCTCGCTGGAGGTGGAATATTGTTGTGAAGTGCTTCAAACTGTGTTTATATGAATACAATGATATCAGTGGATTCAGCATCTGGCGACGGAAGTTTGGGCGTCTCCTCTGCAATACGCAGGTAAGAAACAAAGCGGTTTGTGGGATACGTCATTTTGATTATGTCTTGTGATTAGCTAAAACACCGCTAAGGTGGGGTGGGCGCTTTGTCCAATCAGATCAACGTATTTCGCGAGAACTCCCTCCCTTTCCCAACTGCTTTTGACGAGAGCCCTTCCAGATCGAATATGTGTAGAACTCAATGCAGAGTGATACATATATCGATCTGGCGTGAGCCAGGTTAGCCAATCACAGCAACAACTCGTAATGGTGTAGCCAATGTCCGCGTGAGATAGAACAATTACATGTCACACATACTGCTCTTCTTTCAAAAAGAACTTACTCCGTATTTCTGCAGAAACCGCATCAAAAGCAGCAGAAACACGTACATCCACGGAAGCCGCTGTCTTTATTTAGCTGGAATCAGACTCGGCTGCGGAACCGGGGAGCTAACGGCCAGTGTTAGCCCGCCCTGCTACAATGTGATTGGGCCTCAAAACCACACTGCTGTGATGTGAGTGGGCCGAACCACGGCCGTTTCGGACTCTCAAACCAATCGAGCCGGACGAAGGCCAGATGGTTTATCTCGTGTTTGTGAATTCACAAATACCGCGAGATAAACCATCTGGCTGGACAGGTTAGCATTGTGAACGTCAAATGAAAAAGTTCAAACAAACTTTGCATTGGCCATGTTCTATAGCGGGATTATCAGTCGACATCACTTTCCGCTCTACTGCGCATGTCGCCTGCAGACAGGCTGTTCATCTAGTTGGCTCGGGAAACTTCTTTGATTAAAACAACAAAACTGAACGAGAGCAGCTGTTTTTGATCAGGTCTGAACCATTCTGACGAACGTTTTCCTCGCAGTTTTTTTTTCACTCACCTGAATGTAATGTTTATGAGTCGTTTTATTCACAAATGTTGAATTAGCAGCATAACTTTTTTTTTTTTTCGCACAGTGATAAACTCTTGTAGTTAGCTGATAACAAGCTAGTGTTGCTGCTACAGCCTGTTTCAATCAGCGGCAGCTCTTTCTGCATACTGGGTGCGCTGCATCTCCCATGTTGATAAACAAATAATCCCTCTGTTGTCTAGAAAATTCGGTGCTTCTCACATCATTTAAGGATTTAAGTGTGTAATGCTCGTAAAAAAGAATCTGCACTTTAACTATGAGCACAAAGGCAATGTTTCTTCTTTATTCTACATTCTAAGAGTCGCCGTCACAAGGCAGATGCACCAGATGCTTCTGTTGTAAAGGTCCTCGCTCGCGCAGCAGGTGAACCTCACCATGATGCTCCTGACAAATAGTTTTAACAGAGTCACAGTGACGCACAGACAGAAGGAGAGTAAACATAACAAATCTCTTACTCTGGACACACCTCCTGAACTTGTAGAAGGAAACATCAGGCTTAGAATCAGGCCAAAACTCCTGTAGTGTGCAGAAGGCTTTAGTCGACTAAAAAGGGGGTGTGGCCAAAGCTTTGAAGCTAGTAAAAAACAATGTATACAGAAAATTAATAAGAAAACACAGTGTCTAAAAAGGAAGATTAGACCAATAATTCAGCTCAAATCTTCGCTCCTGCTAAATCTTTTTAATCAAACTAATGTATATTCTATTTAAAATGACTATGGTGTTTGTGGACTCAAATCTTGAAGAAGAATGTAGCCTAAATGTAAATCTAAATGCAGCACAAGTTCAGTCATTCACTAATGAGATCTTTTGTGTTCGACAGCTGGGAGGAGACTTTGTTTTGGACGAACACGGCTCAGTCTTGTTCTCTCACTGCTGCCAAAGTCCCATCGACCGACCGTCCATCTACCGCATCCTGTCCGGCATCAACGGCTGAGGCTCTTCACCTCGTTTTATACGCAGCACGTGACACAACTGGACTGTCTCGATATAAAGACGTGGTGAAGGTGTTTGAGATCAGCTGCTTCTACTGTTCATCGCATTTTATTGCAAACGTAATGTAGAAGATCTTTTGTTTTATTGAAGGAATTTCTGACAAGTTATGGAAGAATTTGGCCTAAAAACAATTTATTTTAATTTGTAAAGAACCTAACCAAGACATTACTCTAGTCTTGTGATATTTTATTCAAATGTTTTAAACTGTTTACCATTTTGACTGACTTGTGAGAGTTCTGCTCCACCTCATGATGTCATAAAGTGTCATTTTGATCATGTTTTTTGCATAAAAGATCAAATAAAAAACATGTTGTTTCAGTGTTCTAACCGTGTTTTTTCTATAATTAGTTTACTCACAGTTGTATTTGGATTGATTCATGAGTAATCTTGTAATGCTCGAGTTAGTGAAGCAGGTTTTATTGACTTGAAAACAATGTAAAAGATCTTGTAGATCTATCTATGACATCACAGATCAGGGACATTCAGAATGATGTTTTGAGGGAAATGAAAGATATTTCACAGACAAAACTTCCACTGTGTTTTTGATGAAGAAGCAATTTTAGAATGAGAAAAAGACTTCAAAAAAGTCAATTTTGCATAATATGTGCCTTTTAAAAACGATTAAATACCACTCATAATTGTAAAATGACATCTTAAAATCATCTTGCGACCCCCAGATTTTGCTTCGCGACCCCCACTTTGGGAACCACTGGTCTACACAAGCTTATTGTGCAGGTCCTATGCTCCTGGTGCCAGTTTAGCAGAGCGTGGTGGCAATGAACTGTGGTCTCTGTGTTCAAGACAAGACCAAGACCACAGTCATCGAGACCAAATCAAGACCACCTTTGTAATTTTATACATTTATTCGTGTCTACATGATCAGAGGTTCCCAAATTTGTCAGACCGGGACCCCCAAAATAACCTTATAACCAATTCGCAACCTCCACAGCAAAATCCAATTACATGTCTGTAACAATTTCAAGTTGGAAAACCATTTAAACTGGGTTCAAATACATTTATTTCAGTAGTTTATTGCTTTATGACCAAAATTTAAACAAACGTGATGCTTCTAGTTTAAAAACGGATTAAATACCACTTCATAATTGTAAAATTACATCTTAAAATCATCTCGCGACCCCCACTTTGGGAACTACTGGTCTACATGAGCTTGATGTGCAGGTCACTGTGCTTCTGGTGCCAGTTTAACAGAGCACGGTGGCAACGAAATGTGGTCTTGGAATTCAAGACCATGTCCAAGATCAGACTGAGACCAAGACAAATGTACTGGAGTCCGAGACGAGACCAAGACCTTATTCAAGGTGCCAAATCGACCCTCCAAAAATTTGATCTGTCCCTCAATTTATTTTCCTAATATTACAAAAATATTTTCTTTCTTGTTTAGTTCTGGGTTATTGCTCTGGAAAAAGTGGCCAACCTAAATTTCTTAATGTGTCAGTAATGTGTTTGAACTAGTTAGCTTTATTTATATTTTTACCCTCTGAAAATAAAATTTGCCAATGAAACTAGTGTGTGTTTTTTTTTTTCAATTCCAGTTGCATTTTTTTCTTGTTTCCAGTGGAAAAATGTATTTTTTAGCAAAACAATCCCCTTTGCTCTTTTGCAAAACATGTTAAAATATGGTCAAATAGAGATAAACATGATGTAATTCAAGCAGTTGTTAACTTATTATCCAATTTAAGCTTGTTACTGTTTAGTGTTCAGTTCTCATATCAAAAGCAGTGATATATTGTGCAACATACCCGGCCCGGAGCCATAGCCCTCTGTAAGATCTTGACTTTCTGGAAAATTAAGTTTTTATAACAGTGTTCCCTTAACACTATTTACCCAAAGTTGTAATTAAATTGATTCCTGTATACGAATAATCTTGTATTGTTCTGCAGCTGATGGTCAAGTGTTCAGAAAATCCCTGTTGTCACCTACCACCTATCCCCACCCATTTGTCTGTATTTACTTGTGATTAGTCAAAACAATCAGATTCCAAGTACAACATATTAGTCTAAAATTGTCATTTAGTCACATTTCTCCGTTCTAAAATTTACAATTTAATATTTCTTGCTTTTTAAGGTTAAGTTTTGCAATGAAGAGGCATGACTTATCAGTTCTGCAGTTTTAAACAGGAAGTCAATGGACCTTTTTTATTCCCAAGCTGTTTTAGATCAGTTTTATGTTTTACAATGAACAAAATGTAAATAACTGCTCTAAATATGGCTCATTCCTAAACATCTTGCTAATTATTCCTTTAAACTTGCAGTAAAACGAATTACAAACTCTCCCAGACATGATGATCAGTTTATATAATTGTCCTTTTGTTTGCTGTAGTATTTCTCTGTTACGTTTCTTTTGTTCCAGACAAAGACTGTCCCACATCTCGGGTCAAAGCAGCTCCGCATAAATTATCTCCAGGCCTGAGTATTTGTGTCAGTCATGAAAACACTGGAGCTTTTCCCACCGTTATTCCAGCTCCGCAAACAATCAAAGGCAAACATGAAAAGATGGTCGGAATAATTGGCCGTCTATGGTCTCTTCACCGAGCTGAAGTTTGGATTATTATTGGGCTAATCCACAGAACCTCTACAGCTGGTGCCAGACTAAAATCATCTCACACTAAAATAGTTTTCTGAGGAAATATACTGTATGTCTGGGGTTTGTACTCAATTTTTGTTTGTCAGAGGAATATTTGACCAGACGTACAGAGTGAGTCACTCCAGAATGATTGATTTGACTGTAACTAAGAGAGTTACTGTGCATCTAAAAAACTAAAAGTTTATGTTCCATTTCAACCCGACCTCACAAGAAAGCGTGAGATCAGGTACGTGCTGTATTTGATAAAAAAAATGGTTCCTTTGATGTAGGTAGTTTTGATTGTACTTTTTGAGTCATCAAGTTCAATTTAATAATGACTAATGCTAAATACATTTGACTAAACTAAGACAAAACAAAAATAAAATTTCACACTCTGTTCAAAATAATTTCAATAGATTTCCTCCCAGATTAAGACCCAAAAACAGCAAAATACTAATACCTGTGCAAAGTATGGATTTAAAATAGTTAATTAATCAAATTAAGGATATAAAGTTAGCTTCAAACCTAGTTTTCTGTCATGTTTGTTGTGTGGACAACCTTTGGAGGCCCCCTGGGGGCCCCAGACCCCACTTTCGGAATCTGTGATACAATAGGCCTTATCCCACTGTAGGAACTTTTTCCAGTTCCTAGTACTTTTTTAGTTCTTGTCCCCATTTTGGGAGCATTCACACAGAGCAGGAACTATGGACTGGGGCCACACTTTTTTAGCTCCTGCTCTGGGGCAGGTACTTTCCAGTCAGACCAGGAACCTTTTGGTGACTCAAGCACATTTACAATTCTAACTTTGTTTTTAAACATGTTTTACACATTCTCACATTTATATAAATTTTTTTTTTTTTTTTTTTTTTTTTTTTTTTTTTTTTTTTTTTTTTTTTTTTTTTTTTTTTATAACTTTCCTTCTCCTTAAGAAAGATTATTTAAAGGCAGTAACTCCCAAAATGCATTTATTTAATTTGTAAATAGTAGCCTATAATACTATTATTAGGAATTACAGTGAATCATTTAGTTTTATTGTTATTTCCAGTGATGTTATTAAGTTTTGCACATTATAGTTTTATGTGGAATAGAAAAAAGACAAGTTTTGTTTTCCTAACACCACTTATTCTTATTTAAATGTTCCAGACTTTACAGATGCTAATGCTAAAGCTAGTTAGACCCACTTTCAGAAACTGCTGCTGTGTAAACACAAACATGGGGACAGGGTAGTTCCTCTGACTAAACAGGGACTGGAGGAATGTGGAGACTAGTTCTTGGTACTTTCATGTGGGAAAACACCTATTATGCAGTCTTCCTTTTCTTCACTGCAAAAACTAAAAGATTTGCTCAAATAGACTTGGATTCAGAATTGTAGTCTGGATTTAAGTCATTTTATCTGGATAAGATTGAATTGCTCATGTAATGTAGAATATTACACTTATTTTTTCCTTTTTTAGATAATTTTGCCTAAAATATCAAAACAAATTTGCCATTGGAGTGAGTACAATTTTCTTAAAGGTGCACTGTGTAGCTCTCTGGAGGTGAAAAGTCATTCAATAAACTTAGAACTAGGGACTTTCTAAAAGAAGATAAATACTTTTTTTTTTACTATAATATGAAAAAAAAAAAAAAAAATCTGCTAAAGGAACGCTTTTCTGTGGAAACGGATGTGTTCAGGCTCCTCCAAGCCAAATAATAGACTGTTTTGTGGCCATGCAAGCCTGCATAAAGTAAAAATGCAGATTTTTATTCATTATTAAGCATAACAAAAACATAAAAATTGCATTTATTCAAGTTTATTTTTAGCCAAAAAGTTGCGCAGTGCACCGATAAAGGTGCAGCAGCTGATTTTCACACCGCAAACACAATTTAGGTTTTAAATCTGACACTTCCTCTCATAAATGCTTCAACGCATGGTTAATACTTGGCTTCATTTTGGTTGCAGTTATAGTCAATAAACCTTTTCTTACAAACAACAAAGTGAAACTGGAGAGGACCATCCAAGCTCAGCCAATCAGAGCGCTGCTTTCAGTTTCTGATAAAGACTAAAAGTTTGTTCATACAGTCCTCAGTGGTCTCATTTTTTCACAAAGTGCTGCATTTATCATTGAATTTTTGAATGGAAAACATAAAGTTTACAACTAAAAAAATATGTTACCTCAACTTTAATCCAGTGTCTTGTCTTGAATTAATGTTTGCAGTGTTGATACTTGTTCAGATGAGAACAGATTGTATATTAGTTTTAGTCTAGATTAACTGTGCACACTGCAGAGACAGTTGAGGCTGGAACATGGGACTGTACGTATGTAACAGTGCATAACACGCAGCCACTGACCCGCTAAATTGGGGTCGGACTCGTTAATGATGTAAAAATACTACAGATGGTTTTGCGGCGCAGACGGACGGAGCGCAGCAGAGGAGGAGAGGTCTGTGAGAAACCAGCAGAGAGAACGGTTTAAAAATGCCCGAGGAAAAAGGAGTAAAACGTGAAGAACTGTCCCGAGTGATCGACGAGTGGAACCGGAGCCGACTGGACCTGTTTGAGATCAGCCCTCCGGACCAGGTCAGATCAAACACTGGTTATTCAAAAGTTAACCCATTCATCGCAACTCAACTGATTTACAAAGAAAATAACAACTACTATTATTTAATTTCTTATTTAACTTGAAAGAAGAAAAGAGATTGAATGTTTCCTGAATCAAAAAAACACATCTTCATCCACTGACAGAATATTAGTACAGTAAATGCAGCACTTTGTGAAAAACTGAGACCACTGAGTACTGTCTGAATCGAATAATAAAGAGTTTTAGTTCTAATCAGGAGCTGAATGCTGCGCTCTGATTGGCTGAGCTTGAGTGGTCCTCTTCAGTTTTACGTTGTTGTTTGTAAAAAGAGGTTTTTTGACTATGAATGCAACCAGAATGAATACATGCTGGGCCGGAGTGGACTCATTTTCAGCCCGGGAAAATTTTAATGGACCAGCCCTCTGACAAATAAAAATTTAAATATGTTATATATTAAATATATTTTACTTTCTTTATAGGTGCTCAAAATGAATGGGTTAATACATTTAGACCAGACACTGTAAGGCCTTTATTAAAGGTATTTTTAATATAACATAGTTTTGATGTAATTCAGGGGGTCTGGGGGAATTCTCTCCCAGGAGAATTTTCAAAAATTCTGTGCAATTTCCTGTGTTTTGGTGAGTTTTAGATGTGATATTCTTATTATGATGTAATTTTACTATAATTAAAAAAGACATGAATCAGTTTATTAACAATATAATTATTATCAAATTCTAATCTCAATTTAAAAGTTTTCATGTTAGATGAGCCCCCCCTTTAAAAAGTGTGATTCCTGATTTTCACACTGCAAACACAATTAGAACTAAACGTCTTTATTTTACAAGTCAGGCAGTACTTTGAGTACTGTCTGACTTGAGGCAGTACTCAAAATTGTAGAGCCTCAGAACCTGAGGCCATCTTAGAATGGCTGATTTGACTGTAACTAAGAGAGGGTTATATCTACTTTTTTCCTTCTAAATATATGGAAAGTAAATAGATTAATTTATGAGAAACTAACAAAATTGAAAGATTAGGGAAAAAGTGAGAGGTACCGCACATATCTCCTTGGTTCCTTAAGGGGTTAAAAAGTCTTGTATCCCTCAGAGGCAACTGTTATTGTATTTTCAAGATCCTGTAATTACCAGATAAAGATTTCTTTTTTGAGAGTACGTTATGAAGTTCTGTTGCATATAGTTAAAAGCACAGATTGCTGTGTAGTGTCAGAAATGATTAATACAGTATTTTAGTTCTCATCAGGAACCGAAAGCAGCGCTCTGATTGGCTGTGCTTGGGTGGTTCACTGCAGTTTCACTTTGCTGTTTGTAATAAAAACTCTTAAGTCGTAGTTACAGCCAGGAATTAATTTATTTAAAAGTATGTGTAACTTTCTGGAGGTGAAAAGTCAACATCAAAATTCAGTAGAAATATAAAGTTAATGCCATACATTTGGACATTCTGAATGTTTTATGCCATAATGTGAAGAATACAGCTGAAGGAACCACTTTTCCATGAAATCAAATAGAAAGACGCCCTCCTCCAGGCTAAATAACAGTTCATTTTGAGGCCATGCAAGCCTGCTCAAAGAAATGGCATGCTTTTTTTTTTTTATTCTTTATGTAGTGCAACATAGGCATGCAAATGACATTTTTTTTTTTTTCATTCTATTTTGGTCAAAAAGTTACACAGTGCACTTTTAAAGGAACACAAACTGTATGTGTCACAAATACAAGGTCAACATGTTCAAATGTATTATAATTTTTTACTGAAAGTCATTGTAAAACTGACTTTTCCTATATTAAAAAGCAATGGGCAGTATTCATTTGTTGATGTTCAAATGTGGTGTTTTGCCAATCAGAAAGAAAAATGACTCTCATTTGGATTACTATTTTGGTTTCTTAGAACCCCCAAACTGATTCCACACAGTTCTCATTAGGCTCCACCCACATAGCGTAGAAATATTATTTTTAGAAACAAACCATGACAAAGAGTCTTGTGTCTATGAAAGTGACTATCACGTAATTACCTATAATTCATAGTAAATCTTGTTCCTGATTGGTCAGTAGCTTCTGATTTTTTTCACAATCTGGCAAAGATAATCTGTGATTGTAATGACTTTTTTAAGCAACAAATTGTGCATCTTACATACAATTTCTTTAAATCTATTAGGCATTTGCATAAGGATTTGTACAAGTGAGGAAGTACTTGGACAGATTCAAACACCTACTTCCTGTTTTCCCTTAGACCGATGAGTTTGTAGCGTTGAGTGTGTTGTGGTCGTTCTCCTCAGAAGCTGGAGTTTCATGGCGTGATGCGGTTTTACCTGGAGAACTGCTCCGGACAGAACGTGGCCACCAAATGCCTGAGAGTCTCCAGCGTTTGGACCACAGACAAAGTGCTCCATCTACTGTCCCAGAAGATCAGCCCCGACCTCAACATGCTCTCCAGCGCCCTCTGGATCTGGGAGGTGCAGGCACACAAAGGTGATTGCTGATGCTTTTGCTTCAACGTTTAATTTTTTTTTTAACTGCATATAATGATTTCTATTCGGGTGGAAATTAGTCTCGACTACATCTAATGTCCTGCTTGTTCACCAAACTCCACTAAGTTCAGCTGTTGTTGTTAGCATTGTGGGTTAGCATACCGGCACGTCTCGCTCATGGAAGTATAATTATAACGTCTCGCTCCTAGAAGATGTGAAAAAAGCTTAAAACATATCGTGATGAACAATTCAGAAGCACGGAATGCAACTAGTAAGTAAACAAAACATGTGACATGTGCTTGTTTCTGCTGCTATTTAGTAAAAATACAAATTAATTCCTTTTTGAAAGCCGAGCAGACACTTGTCACACTTGAATATGATTTGTTGCTGTGACAATTTTCTCTGGAAAACCGAGACAATATACTATATAAAAACAATATCATCTGGCCACTGTGTCCCTCATTAAAATTTTAGTATGTGATTGACAGATTAATTAGCCAATCAGTGGCACACATCGTCACTTGTATTGAAACCAACATGGCTGCTCACAATGAAAAAAAAAAATATATATATATGAAAAAAAAAAGAAAAAATATCAGGTGAAACTGAAAAAGATGTTGGATTTCTGCAGAATCAATGAGCAAAGCAAAAAAGTTAGATTTTTGTCTAAATGACAGACGACAGATCAGTTTCTTTGTTTCATCTGTGTCATACAAACTAATCTGATTGGACGGTTTGTTATGGAGGCGAGGGGAGTGGTGACCAGACCCACTCTTCACAATTTGCATTGTCTCTAGAGTAAGTAAGTACAAAGGTAGGCTGGCACTAGTGGACAAGTCAACCAATCAGCTCGAAATGTTTCAATAAATGTCCCTCCTTTCCTAAATGCTTTCAGTAGGGGAAGTTCCAGATGGATAATGTGGAAGAACTCGGCACATATCCATCTGGAGTGAGCCAGGTTAACAGTGTGTACATTCTAGGAAAAGCAAGAAGCTTTATGATGACGAAGAAAGAAAAAAAAAGGAAAGTTACATAGTGCACCACAATAAAGTAACACACCAAAAAAACAAAATAAATTTGTGCAAACTCTTTATCCTCCTACATTTGGTTTGAATCAAGATCAAGATACAAATATGCTTTTTCTCTTGACTTTTTGCTCAGAGCGAAGGCTGCAGCCAGAGGAGCGCCCCCTGGTGGTGCAGCTCAACTGGAACAAGAACAACAGAGAAGGACGGTTTGTTCTGAAGAGCGACAAAGACAGAGGAGAGAAAGTAAGTCTCAGGTCTTAGGCTATAGGATTTTAACTGTGGACACAAGAACAGAAACAGCTCAGCTAACACGATTTCTCTTCAGGAAAACAGTGGAGACAAAGTAAGCCTGATGCAGAATTTCAGGAGATCTTTGTCCAAAAAAGACAAGAAGAAACTCAAGAACAGGTTAGTGAACAGAACTGAAAATAAATATGGTGTTTTAGAAGCCAAGTTTAAAGGATCAGCATGATCAGTAATAAATGCTTAGAAAATGGTGCTGTTGGCATACAGTTGACGTAAAATTTTACACAAAAACATAGTTACCCTGGACTAAACTTTCTGAGGTTCGACTGCTGTGCTGGAGTTGTTTTCACGTGGAGAACAGATCACATTCAGCCCGGCGCTTTTGTGGTGCTGTCAGTTCATTAAAAATCTGGCACCGATCCAGCTTTTTCAGTTTTGATGCCGATTCTGATACTTTGACTGTAAGTATCTGCCAAAACTCAATATCAATCGATACCAGAGTAAGAACTGAAACTGCTTTTCTTTTTTATCAAAAAAAAGACATTTGGTCGTTATTTACAGTGCAAGCCACAACTTAACAACTTAATCTGAACAAGATGTCCGATAATATGAAATGTTCTGGATCAACACCAGTCATTAAATAATGTCAAAATTCTGTCAAATTAAAGACACAACAATGGTATCGGCTGAACCAATATCATGGAGCCGATTCCCGATTCAGCAAAAGATCGGCACTGAAATCTGATCCCATTATCAGATCGGTGGATCCCCAACAAAACCATGTGCTCTCGTGGTATCCTTCCTTCCATCCATTTTGTTTATCCGGTGTCGGGTCATGGAGGCAGCAGTCTGAGCAGGAAAGTCCAGACTTCCTTTTCCACAAAAAATTTCTTCAGCTCTTCAGGCGGAATCCCAGGCGTTTCCAGGCCAGTCCAAAAACGTAGTCCTCCTGGGTCTTCCTCAAGGTTTCCTCCCAGTGGGACACTAACCCCTCACCAGGGAGTCTTTATCCAGGAATAAATGCCCGAGCCACCTCAGCTGGTTCCTCTCGACCTGGGGGAACAGCAGCTCTACTCTGAGCTCTCTGGGCTCTTAGAGAGAGGGTGAGGAGTTCAGACACTTTTCGACCACTTGCATCTGTGATCTTGTCATTACCCTAAGCTCATGACCATAGGTGGGGTTGGAACGTAGAATGACGGTAAATAGAGAGCTTTGCCTTTCGCCTCAGCTCCTTCTTCACCACAACGGTCCGGTACAGTGATCTCATCACTGCTGATGCTGCACCGATCCGCCTGTCAATCTCAAACTCCATCTTTCCCTCACTGTGAACAAGACCTGGGATACTTGAACTTCTTCACTTAAGGCAGAACTCTCCACAAGCCACCTTCTTCCTCTTGTGAAAAAAAAAATCATCTTTAGAGTGCGCGCCAGATCTGTGCATCTATCCACATCTGACTTTCAACATTGCCTGGTAAAACCTCATGCTCATCCATCTAAAACCATACTGTCTAAAATTCTAGGTACAAAGAAACTATGTGTGATTGCAGATCCTCCAAAACTCCCAGTGCAAACCTGTTCAAAGAATAAATTACACTCACTGAACCATGTAACGAACTACATTTCAAAACAACCCTGTTACACTCACATATTGAATAGCAAAGTTATTTATGAAATGATTTCCTTTCACTCAAATCCAGGTCAACTGAAAAACCCCTGAACACAGCAGCTCGGAGACAAACAGAGGTACAGAGACATTTACATTCATCTAAAAACCCTGAACAAGATCATGACTGGACTGAACGTACAGTATTTAACTTTTGTACTATGTTATTTTAGATTCTCTTTATTTGCCCATCGCCGTGGAATTTACCGATAACAGTGAGTATGAATCAAAGCATGTTTTAGTCAATGGAGTACTTCTAGACATTATATTTTATTCAATATGACCTGTAGAATACTAAAAACAACATTGCTACTTTAAAATAAACTCCGGGAGAATAGATCAGAGCGTTGTTTTTCCTGTTCCAGCCGAGGATTCGCTCCTGTGCGCCGTGATAAACTACACAAACAGCTCCACGGTGCATTTCAAGCTGTCGCCCGCTTCGTCCTGTACGCAGCCGCCCGCTCGCTGCTCCCCAGGGGTCAGAAGTCAAGGGTCGGCACACTCACAGACAAGATGGTGGAGCGCATGAAGAAAGTCATACAGGTGAGGAGCAAAGGCATCGGACATCGGTGTTTACTGATAAAAATACATTGTAAATCTGCATTCTTACTGTGAGCAGGATTATTTTTCCACAGATCTGACCTGTACTTAGCCTGATGCCAGCATTTACATGTTTTTTTTAATGGAGATATTGAGTTTAATGCCATACTGTGAACAGGACCGTACGCAGGATTTTTAAATACCGAGGTCCATTTATCTTGAGTTAATCGAGTTCAATACCACTGCCAAAACATTCTTCTATGATATCTAAGACTATGGCAAACAATGAATGATTATTTCTCAGATATTTTTCTCAATTACAAACAGCTTTATATTTCTGTTGACCTTTACATCAAATACAAATGCAAAATCAATACAATACGTATATTATTAAGCTGAAATCTTAATCATAATTAAAGGTATATTCCTCCAAAAATGGTTCACTTTGTATTGTTTTTGTTATCAGAAAAAAGTAAAATACCAATCAAACATAATACAAAATCTGCCCTTACTTTTAGAAGTTGGTCTTAAAATACTGACCTCATAGACCTCAATGACTGTGAACAGCTGACACAAATTGCATTTGTTTTCCAAAACCGAAAGTACTTCCGGACAATCAGCGAAGAGAGACAAAGCCATAAACCAACTCGAGTTAGATCGCAGTGACAAGCTTTTCACAGTGGACTGCATTTAGACTCATATAGCAGTCATATAAAACATGACTGTGAAGTGAATTATTCAAAAATTTGCATTGGACTAATTTTTTTTTATGAACAACCACACTTTTAATAAACATTAAACATTCATGTAGGTTCAAGGGCATCAAAATGTTTGGTATTTCAACTATGACATTTTTTTTTTTTTTTGACATATACTTGGCCAAAAATTGGTCCTAGAGCTGCATTTAGATTTCATTTTGTACCTGTAGTTTATCTTTGTATCACACAAAAATGGCAACAATCGCTGACACATGTTTATGCTCTATCTAACTACATAATGACCAAAGTTAAAGCAAAAAAGTCCTTGCTTACTGTGGAATAAAGAACCCCAATGATGCGATGTCAGACGGTTCCACAAAGTGAAAAAAACCGGCTGATGCATCAGGCTGAAACATTCCCAGCAGCAGAGCCTTAACTTCTCCTGATGTGTTTTTTCTCAGAGGCGTCCGAGCTCGGTGGGAGCTCTGTGCTTCTGGATGTCAAACTGCTGCGAGCTGCTCCACTTCTTCAAACAAGATGTTGAGCTGCAGCCAATCACAGAGCAGAGCCAGAAGGGACTGTCCCGCCTCATGCACCACGCCTACAGGTAACAACTACAAAGAAAAGAAAACATTCTGCACAAGGAATGTCAAGATTATTAAGTTAATGGGTAATTATACAGGTCACAATAAAGTTCAGACTTGACGTTCTGTTCCTCAGTTTTATAGTTGATCACTTATATAAAGTTCAAGTTGGAGCAACAGTTGTTCTACAAAGAGAAGAGCAGAAGGGAAAGTATGCTGCCCTGTGGAGAATCTGTGGTCATAGTTCAAAGGGCTGAGTCCACATGTTGCATCTCCACTGCGCTGCACCACAACCGTGACAACAATTGCGCAACTGTTGGAAGTGAAAGAGCTCTCTTCCACATCTGGCAGGACTGCACCTCAGCTCAACCTCTACAGCAGGTTGCCTATTTTGCCTCGTTGGGGAGAAGTAAACATGTAAACTCAAGTGATGTTAGTCAAAGAACAATCTCATAAAACAGCAGCTATCTGGACTCCTGCTGCAGAAAAAGGAGCTATTTTGGCCTCAATAAATGAGAACTTTTATTTTGTAAACTCTCTTCGTGTGTTCTTCCCTAGCTCCTCGAGGCTTTGCACTCAGCGGACACAAAATGGATTCAGTTGGCGAGTGTTGGTGGAAAATTCAACATTGTACACTGAAAATTAACAAGTGTGTTTTGCAGTGTATTTTTAGAACACATTGGGCGGCATGGTGGTGCAGCGGTTAGCGCTCTGGCCTCATAGCAAGAAGGCCCTGGGTTCAATTCCCAGTCAACCTGAAGTGCAGTTTGCATGTTCTCCCCGTGTTTGCATAGGTTTCCTGCGGGTAATCCGGTTTCTCCTACCTCTAAAAATATGTTCATTAATACCTTCCCTCTACCCTAACACCAGAAGTCCCCTGCAAAAGAGATTCTGAATCTCAGTGGGATTTTCCTGGTAAAATAAAGATCATAGAAGGCTCTTTTGATTGAACCTACAGAAACCTATATTCTCTAAAACTTCTGAGAAACACAGGCTATTTGTGATGAAGCGCTGGTCAGGAGGACCTTTTTTGGAAAAGGAGACAGAGAAAAGACTGTTTAGAGTTTTTTTTAGGAGAACCACCAAACTAGCTCTGAATAACATCTGCTTTGTCCCAAACGAAGAACAAACTTCCTAAACTTCATGGACTCTGTTGTTCTTACTTAAATACTTCTGTTCTGTGAAGCATTGGAGTGGAGATGTGAGATTAGCTCGAATTTGTCAGAGACGTTCTTCTTCAACATAAAGAACATGACATACCTTTGTGTGTAGATCTCTGACTGGGTGTCTGCAGACTGAGCTAAAGAAGCACCTGCCAACTTCCTCTTGGATCCACAGACTCACGGAGCTCTGCCCAAAGGAATCGGTAACTTTATATTCAACTCTTCACTATTTTACTTTCTCACATGTAACTTAACTTTTTCTCTCTCTCTTTCTTCAGAGTTGGTCCTGAACACCCTGATGACCTCCATGTCTCTGTTGCGTCGCTGTAAAGTCCACCCTGCTCTGTCCATCCAGCTCTTCTCTCAGCTGTTCCATTACATCAGCGCGTGGCTCTTCAACCGTCTGCTCGCCCCTCACACGGACCCTGCAGCTCTGCGCTCTCACCAATGGGGGGCGACGCTCAGGCACAGGCTCACTCCCATCGAGGCGTGGGCGGAGAGGCAGGGGCTGGAGCTGGCTGCAGACTGCCACCTGGGACTCATCTTACAGGTAAAGTCGGCTATTACTATCTATAAAAATCTTTATGTTAGTGTTTCCAATCTTGTCAAGTTTCTCTCAAAGCTCTATAAAAAGATTTTGTCAATTTGGGGAAGATGCTTAATACATAATTGTTTGGCCGCTAACAATGTGACTGTTTTTTTTAGTAAACTGGTAAAGTTTTGTTTGTGCAGGCGACGGCGCTGTTGACCATGGAGCCGTCTGTGGAGGTTCATGAAGCTCAGAGGATCTGCTTCAGACTGAGTCCAGCCCAAATCCAGGCTCTGCTGCTGGACTACAGCTACGCACCACACCAACGAAACATACCCAGTGTAAGTGTAGAAAGGTTCAGACTTAAACATTGGTAACTACATGAACAATAACGTTGTGTTTTCATATTTTTGATTTGTATTGCACATCCACTGTGGCTTGGTCAAGTTTGAAGGGTGTTAATGGTGATGTCAAAAGAAAGATGAATGTCCTCCCGTTGCGTATAGGACGTCTATGTTTTGTTGTGGACAGTTTTTTGGTCTGAGTTTAATATTTTTACAACAATGTTTTTGCATTGACCTCCAATCCACCGTGTTTTCACTTTTATTTAACCAGGAGAACCTTCTTTCTAACAGGAGAATAGTAATCTCTTTTTCGAGAGTGCCTTGGCCAAGAGGCCTCTTATACATTGTTTAGACCAGGGCAGGGGTGTCGGACTGGGGGGTAAATGGTACTAGTTCCCCGCGGCCCAGGGCAGGAAAGGGCCCCACAAAGCATTTAATTTTGCTTACGTGAAATAAATTGTTCCTCTAAGGCAATTTTTGTGATATCAAGGAGGTTCATCACTCCGATGAAGCGTAATAAATTGACAAAGAATAATATTGATGGAGAGATTGATGGAGAGATTGTAATATTATAAGCCAGAGTTTGCAGATTTCAGTGAACAAAGCCAGAGTTGACACAAAATGATTAGTTCAATAAATCTGCATTTTCACAGGGTTTGTGTTGAATATGATCAATATATACAACTTCTCAATCCAGCAACATTATAATGTGTCAAAAATGTACACGAGTTTATTGCTTAACAAAAGTAAGCTAAGCACATTAAATTTTATTCTCATCTTTATGTGAGTGAAGCTGATTTATGCATATTCTAGAAGGAAACAAAACCGAAATGATCTTGTGTTTTAAATCTTTAAAACACAAGATTATGTGTTAGGGGCCCTTAACAACGTTTGTACCCGGGCAGGAAAACTTGGTACAGACAGCCTTAGAACACTCTGAGACCTCAGTTTATAGTTGCCAGAGCTCCAGGGCACCAAATAATCTGCCAGATATTTCCGAAGTAAAAGTGTTAATATGTGGTGTCCCACAGGGTTCTATCCTCAGCCCACTCTTATTTCTTTTCTATCTGTCTCTTCCTCAGGAGTGGATCGCTGGTCTGGTCTCTATGGCTAAAGCCTCATCAGACCTGAATCCAGACGTTTCTTTGGAGGAAAGTCTGACTCTGCTGCTGCCCCTCCTGCTGCCAGAACAGGGGTACTGCAGCCAGACGCTCCGAGGAGTCCACCAGGACTCACCGAGTTTATGGAGCCGGTCTGCAAAAGAGGTCAGGACTAAACCAGGACTATTACAGATCTGAACCAGGACTGAACCAGAACTAACCAAAATACTCAAAGCTCTCTAAGTGGACGCTGGGAACCACTCAACAAATTATAGTTCTAATAATCCATTTTGAACTAACTAAGTCTAAATTATTATTATTCATTTTACAGTTTTGAAGATTAATTTGTTGCTAGTATTCAATTAATTTTGCAAATGTTTGTGAACACTTACAATAACACCAGAGTCTGATTAAAAGGTTTTGTTTTTACAGGTCTGTGCTCTCTGAGTCTGCAGCCTCAGACTTCAGGAGACTGGACCGTGCATTTCAACGACACAGGCCCCTCCTCAGAAACAACATATCTGGTAAAAACACCTCTAAATGATGATGAGTGATGAGTGAAAGTTTGTAGTGTTACATAATGTTGTTCTGCAGGAGCCTCATAGACAGCTGGATGTGGAGAGCGTAACTTTGAACAAACCTCTGAACAGTGGAATGGGCCTGAGCATCGTGGCGGCTAAAGTCAGTACAAACTTTACTAAATATAACAGTATCTAAAACCCTGTTGTAAAACTGCACATATAAAGAAATTGACATTATTCTTTTCCTCTCTCCAGGGAGCAGGACAGAATGAACTGGGCATCTACATCAAATCCATTGTGAGAGGAGGCCCTGCAGAAATGGTAACATTGATCAATGCAATTTATTTAATTTTTTAAGTACTGCTTCTAGTGAATTAGGTTATGCTCAAATTACATCACAACATTCTACATGTCAATATTTGAGCCGGGAACATTCAACATTCACACAGTCATAGTCGAGCCTGTCTTAAATCTTCAGGAAGACTGTTCCAAATCTGAGCTGCATAAAACTGAAATGCTGGTTCCCCATGTTTAGTCCTGACTCTTGTCAATAGGCCTTTTCCCACTGTAGGAACTTTTTCTGGTCCTAGAACTTTAGTTCCTGTCCCCATTTTGGGAGTGTTCACACAGAGGAGGAACTATGGACTGGGGCCACACTTTAGGGACTTCTTTAGCTCCTGCTCTGGGGCAGGTACTTTCCAGTCAGACCAGGAACCTTTTGGTGACACAAGCACATTTACAACACTAACTTTGTTTGGAAACATGTTTTACACATTCTGACATTCAGATAAATTTTCCTTATTCTTTAGAAAAATGATTTAACGGCAGTAACTCTTAAAATGTATTTATTTAATTTGTAAATAGTAACCTATAATACTATCAGGAATTACAGTGAATAATTTTGTTTTATTGCTAATTTCAGTGGTGTTTTTAGGTTTTGCACATCATAGTTTTATGTAGAATCAAAAAACACAACTTTTGTTTTCCTAACACCATAATGACTTATTTAACTGTTCCAGACTTTACAGATGCTAATGCTAAGCTAGTTAGACCCACTTTTAGAAACTGCTGCTGTGTGAACGCAAACATGGGGACAGGGTAGTTCCTCTGACTAAACAGGGACTGAAGAAATGAGGGGAGTAGTTCTTGGTACTTTCATGTGGGAAAACGCCTCATGTTTAGCCCAGACTCTTGTCCACGTTTAGTCCTGACTCTGGTCCACGTTTAGCCCTGACTCTGGTCCACGTTTAGCCCTGATCTGGTCCACGTTTAGCCCTGACTCTGGTCCACGTTTGGTCCCGACTCTGGTCCACGTTTAGTCCTGACTCTGGTCAACGTTTGGTCTTGACTCTGGTCCATGTTTAGCCCTGACTCTGGTCCACGTTTAGTCCTGACTCTGGTCCATGTTTGGTCCTGACTCTGGTCCACGTTTGGTCTTGACTCTGGTCCACGTTTAGCCCTGACTCTGGTCCACGTTTAGTCCTGACTCTGGTCCACGTTTGGTCCTGACTCTGGTCACGTTTATCTTGACTCTGGTCCACGTTTAGTCCTGACTCTGGTCACGTTTAGTCCTGACTCTGGTCCACGTTTAGTCCTGACTCTGGTCCACGTTTAGTCCTGACTCTGGTCCACGTTTAGTCCTGACTCTGGTCACGTTTAGTCCTGACTCTGGTCAACGTTTGGTCTTGACTCTGGTCCATGTTTAGCCCTGACTCTGGTCCACGTTTAGTCCTGACTCTGGTCCATGTTTGGTCCTGACTCTGGTCCACGTTTGGTCTTGACTCTGGTCCACATTTAGCCCTGACTCTGGTCCACGTTTAGTCCTGACTCTGGTCCACGTTTGGTCCTGACTCTGGTCCACGTTTAGTCCTGACTCTGGTCCACGTTTAGTCCTGACTTTGGTCCACGTTTAGTCCTGACTCTGGTCCACGTTTAGTCTGACTCTGGTCCACGTTTAGTCCTGACTTTGGTCCACGTTTAGTCCTGACTCTGGGCACCAGCAGGAGGCTGGTCCCTGAGGTCCTCAGAGTCCGAGATGGTTCATAAGGCACTAACATGTCAGAGATGTACTTTGGTGCCCGTCCATGGAGAGACTTGAACACAAGCAGATCCATTTTAAAGTTTATTCTCTGAGCCACTGGAAGCCAGTGTAAAGACCTAAGCACAGGACTAATGTGATCGAACTTCCTGGTTCTGGTCAGGACTGGAGCAGCAGCATTCTAGATGTACTGCAGCTGTTTTACAGCTCGTTTGGATAGGCCGGTGGGCAGGCCATTACAATAGTCTAACCTACTGAAGGCATGGATAAGTCTCTCCAAGTCAGGCTTTGACACTAAACCTTTGATTTTGGCAGTGTTTTTTAGATGGTAGAAAGCTGCTGATGTTATTGACTTGATGTGACTGTTAAAGTTCAAGTCTGAGTCCATTATTATCCCCTGATTTCTAACTTGAATTGAAGGTCTCAGAGAAAGAGAGTGAAGGTGACTGCTGACTGCATGAAATTGAACAAAATTAGGATCAAAATCTGACAATCTTTCAATCTGGTGATATTTGTTCTCTGACTCTTGTTGATTTTTCCTATTGCAGCTCCTACAGAGGAAATGCTCTTTTCACTATTGACTTTTATGTGTTTTTGCCACTCAGTACTAATATTTAGAATGCTGTGATATCTTCTGCATAACCTCATAGACTTACTTTTTAAAAAAATGTGTTGGGTATGGTTTTTATTCAAGCGTACTCAATAATATGAACAAAACTGTATTTCTTTACAGTCTGAAAGCAAATTATAGACTCCAGGAATCTAAACCATTCTCAGGACATGACTTTTTGCAGTCTAAAAAAGCCTAATTTCTCCTTTTTCTTTGAGAACGGGCGCCTGTCATGTGGAGACCAGCTGCTGAGCGTGGACGGACACAGCCTCATCGGACTGAGCCAAGAAAGGTCTGGACATTTTCATCTCTTTTAACACATTTGTACAGGATTAAAGGCTTCATGCTGCGTCAGAAATGTGATAAAAGGAGCATAAAACACGTATTATTCAACAGGACGGGACAAATATGCCTGTAATGTGGCCGTGTATTGTAACAGTTAGATGTGGTTGTAAATTGTGGGGTAATTTTATGAAGTTAGCAGTGAGTTTAACAGCTGTGTCGTGAGATAAATGGTTTGGATTTATGATTTTGGTCTGGTCTGTCCACAGCTTCATGTTTTTGTCCAGAGAAGGAAGCTTAAAAATGTGCTGAGTAGTTTTGATGGGCAGTTTAACAATGTATGTGCACTAAATATTTGGATTATCTACTGCTGTTTTTATTGTTGTTGTTGTCTCAGTTCACATTTGGTTCTTGCATAAACATGTTTTGTTCTTTTTTAAACTGAACAAACATCCAAATTCTACAGCAAATTTATTTTCTTTCGAAGAAGTGAACATTCAATATCTCTTCAAAACGTCTGTGTCATTGTTGTGTACTAAAACCGAACATTTCAGAGTGTCATGATATAAAGCTTTTCCATTAGTACCTGTTTGGCCCTGCTCTACTCGGGGCGACTTAACCCTGGTGCTGAGTATTTCCATTTAGGGCTGATCCCTGGGACCAAGTACTTTTTTAGTGCCTGCTTTACCCCAGGGCCAAAGCGACATACTAATACTAAACTTGACACAAGACGCACGTCACGAACTATGCTCTATGTCACAGTAATTCATGTCTTACTTCTGCCAAACTGTGTGAGTTTATGACAGCATCCTGCACAATCTGCAAGTCTCCCAAAGAAAGCCCAACATGTCAGCTTACCTTCTTAAACAGAATAAACGAAGAAACAATGAGTCCAGATTAAAAAACATGCGCTGTGTCCGAATGTCTACACTCGTTCCCTATCCACTCAATTACTATATAGTCCTGCCCTGTTTAGTGGACTAGTCAGCGCACTCATTCATCTGGTCTTTCAGACAGGGAGCGCACTATTTTCAGCTGACCGCGGGTCACGTGCTTCTCCCCCTTGTTAATGTAACGGCCGGCAAAAAAAGTCCGATAAAAATGAACTTTTGTAATAAATACTGACCAGGTCCGTCTGACACGCACATATTTATGGACTACTAATCATAACACAAGTCTGGTTTAACTTGGACAGTACATTTAACCGCAAACGGACAGGATAATTCCTCTTTTACGGCCCCAACTAAGGTTAGCAGCTAACGTTAGCATCTTCACGGCTAACGGCTTTCAGTTACGTGGGTTTTGTTTATTCTCCGGCTCAACAGTGAGTTCAAGCGGCTCCTTAACGTCTTTACTTCAGTCGTGTTGTTTACAGTCAAAGACCTGACGCTGTCCGTGTTGTTTTTTCTGATTCTCGCAATGAATTGTGGTCCATATTGACCGTTCTAGTGACCATCGATGCTCACTACTTTTCCAGATGCATTGTGGGAAATTTTGAGTGCACTACTTTTTTACCTGCTGGACATTCGGACACCACTAGAAAATGGCGTGACCCTGAATAGTGCACTATATAGTAGTTAGGGCTCACATTCGGACACAGCCATGGTCTCCAGTGCAAGCTTTTGTGTCTGTGTGATGAGATTTATACAGTAAATCCATGTGATCCTTTTACAGTCCTACAGATAATAGGAACCAAACTTTGCCGTAACATCCTCCCGCTCATCGCTCCAGTTGAAATCAGAATCACAAATGACGCAGTCAAACAAATCCTTGTAAATATAGTATGTAATCCAGACTTCTCCAGGTAAAGAGAGGGGTAAATATTTGTGTAGGGACAAACAATAGTGCTAAAAGAAGTGCCTTTTATTTAAACAGTTGCTAAATACGTCGCTTCACAATAAGGAGGGTGTGGGTTCGACTCCCGGGTCGAGCCAAGTCATCATCTCACAATCTCTCTGGGTGGCGTTTGCATGTTCTCCCTGTGTCACAGTGGGTTTTCTCCGGTTTCCTCCTTCCTCCAAGAACATGCATGTTTCTCCTAATGAGTGAATGAGAGAGTGAATGTTTGTCTGTCTGTCCCTGCGACGAGTTGACCACTGTCCAGGGTGTTCCCCGCCTAAGGCCCAAACTCACTGGGATAGTCTCCAGTCACCTGCAACCTCTAACAGGAACAAGTGATAGAAAATTAATGAATGAATTTCTTAACAAGAGGAGAGAGAAATTGGTCTTTTGTGTATAAAAAGTTTCATATTGTTGACTTCTATGCATAAAAAACAGGAGCAAATGGGAGAAATTATGACTTGTGTAAGACTGTGACAGTAATGTGTTTTGTTTCTGTTCCAGCGCTGCAGAGACACTGATGCAGACTGGTCCTGTGGTCACTCTGAAGGTGGCCAAGTGCGCAGCTGGGTTCCACGGTTTAGAAGAACTACTGCAAGACAAAACACAGGACAAAGAATCAGGTAAGAACTACAGAGAGACAAAACACAGGACAAAGAATCCGGTAAGAACTACCGAGAGACAAAAACACAAGACAAAGAACCAGGTAAGAACTACAGAGAGACAAAACACAAGAGAAAGAAACAGGTAAGAACTACAGAGAGACAAAACACAGGACAAAGAACCAGGTAAGAACTAGAGAGACAAAACACAAGACAAAGAATCAGGTAAGAACTACAGAGAGACAAAACACAAGACAAAGAATCAGGTAAGAACTACTGAGAGACAAAACACAAGACAAAGAACCAGGTAAGAACTACTGAGAGACAAAACACAAGACAAAGAACCAGGTAAGAACTACTGAGAGACAAAACACAAGACAAAGAATCAGGTAAGAACTACTGAGAGACAAAACACAAGAGAAAGAATCAGGTAAGAACTACAGAGAGACAAAACACAAGACAAAGAATCAGGTAAGAACTACAGAGAGACAAAACACAAGGCAAAGAATCAGGTAAGAACTACAGAGAGACAAAACACAAGACAAAGAATCAGGTAAGAACTACAGAGAGACAAAACACAAGACAAAGAACCAGGTAAGAACAACAGAGTGACAAACACAAGACAAAGAATCAGGTAAGAACTACAGAGAGACAAAACACAAAGAATCAGGTAAGAACTACAGAGAGACAAAACACAAGAGAAAGAACCAGGTAAGAACAACAGAGTGACAAACACAAGAGAAAGAACCAGGTAAGAACTACAGAGAGACAAAACACAAGACAAAGAATCAGGTAAGAACTACTGAGAGACAAAACACAAGACAAAGAACCAGGTAAGAACTACAGAGACAAAACACAAGACAAAGAACCAGGTAAGAACTACAGAGACAAAACACAGGACAAAGAACCAGGTAAGAACTACTGAGACAAAACACAAGAGAAAGAACCAGGTAAGAACTACAGAGAGACAAAACACAGGACAAAGAACCAGGTAAGAACTTCTGAGAGACAAAACACAGGACAAAGAACCAGGTAAGAACTTCTGAGAGACAAAACACAGGACAAAGAAACAGGTAAGAACTTCTGAGAAACAAAACACAGGACAAAGAACCAGGTAAGAACTTCTGAGAAACAAAACACAGGACAAAGAACCAGGTAAGAACTACAGAGAGACAAAACACAGGACAAAGAACCAGGTAAGAACTACAGAGAGACAAAACACAAGAGAAAGAATCAGGTAAGAACTACAGAGAGACCAAACACAGGACAAAGAACCAGGTAAGAACTACAGAGAGACACAACATAGGTAGATACATTTTTAGTCTTGTATTAAATAACAAATGTGGGTTCTTCTTCCAAAACGACTTTTTTTTTACCAGTCACCCATGTGGAAGTCAGACCCAGCGGGGCTTGATGCATCACAGCAGCAGTTTGGTAAGACAAAAGAAACTGTGAAGAGTTTTAGAAGTCATAGTTGTTGTAGAAGTAGAGATAAAGTAGAAATAGTTTAAAGTTTGTTTGTTTGTTTGTGTCTCACAGGCTGAACTGAGCTCCAGCAACAGGAAACACAGAGAGAGTAAACTGCAGAGGAACAGACAGCTGTATCGCTCCAACCCCAACATCCTGCGTGAGTCAAGACGGCAGAACTAGGGGGCAGCACTGAGTCTCCTCGCAGTTTTCTTTGTATTAACTCTGTCTGTGTTTGTGTTTGTGTTTGTGTCGGTGCAGATCTGGTCCTGGAGGAGGAAGAGGAAACCTGTGAGCCCAAACTGAGACAAAACAAGATGACCACCAACTCCACCATAAACCTCTGCTCTGGGTCAGTGTCAGGGTTTACATTTGATCCGGTTTACTGACTTTGCTTTATCATTTTGTCGTATAAACTAACAAATAAAACAATGACATTAAACGCACTATGCACATTAAAAAAGGAAAACAACTTGTTTAGTAGGCTATTACCTCTGCACAGACATACAGTATTGTCAAAGTTTAGAGTTTATTAATTTTTTTGATATGGATAATTTGGAAAAACATTAAGATGCTTTACACCAGAATATAGTCGTAGTAGTTTCTATCTGCAGTGCCCAGAGCAGGTGAAAGATACAATAAGAATGTACACTGACTGCAAGGCAGGTTTGGTTTGGGACAGGTGTGGGTTTCCTGCAAAGTGCCTTGTACACCAGCTTCAGTCCACTGCGGTCCATATTTGCCCAAAACCGTGTGGATTCATGTGGATTCTCGCAAAAACATACAATGACCTGAAAACCACACCGCGGTCTCCATTAAAAAATAGACTCTCTACGGATTCTTTCCACACACACGCACAAGGTCAGTGTACCGGGACTCGCACGGGTAAGCAATTTTACAAGTAGACACACTACCACTAACTACTAAAAGTAGTATTTGGGTGAAGATTAGTTTGCGGCATTCCATCTGTGTCTGATAATAAACTGTTTGAGCAAAAGGCTTGAACAGAAGACAAATAGACCCGAGAGCAGCAATCTCAGAACAGACACAGTGTGAAGCACCACTGAGGTAGCCGGGCCAACTCAGGCTGATCAGTGTCTAAGCAGCAGGAACGAGGGCGCACTGATAGCAGCGCAGCCAGTAAAGTTGAAAAGCAAGAGGTGTTGACACCACACATCTGAGTTTAAAAAGGCTGCCAACATTCAGATTGGAACGTAACTGCAGGGACTGGTTGGATGGGACTAAATGTAAAAACCACCTTGTTGTGCTGAAGCCATGTGGCCAGGTAGAGGCGTCGTGTCTCTGGAAATGTTTGAAGCGTAAAATAAGACCTTATGCAAATTGTCCACTGTAAACGCCTGGAACATATTTCATAATAAAAAAATGGCTTGCCTGATATTAAATTTAGTTAACTAGTTTTGTGTGTGTTTTTTTAGAGCCACTACAGCCTCCCCAATGCTCAAAGAGAATATGGGACTTTACCAAACCCCAGAAACAAGGACACGCCTGAATCCAATCAACCATCAACACTTAGACAACCAGCGACGACACGACCAACGGAAGCACACAGCAGACACACGCACATGGTACAACTCTGCTCCTCTGGTTCATAATCTTTCACTGTTTAACTCTAAACTGAGTCACTAACATTTCCATTTTCACTAGTAACAAATGCCGTACTTTCCAGACTATAAAAAACGCTTCTATTTAAATTAAGTTACATTAGAAAAAATACAGACAGTGCTTATATTAAGTCCTTGTTTTTAGTATAATTTGACTTTCTCACGCTAAGATTTGTAATACAACAAGCAACTTCTATTCTTAATTGAAGTGAAGCAACATTTCTTCCTATTTTCAAGAGAATTTTTCTTTCTTTCTTCTCTCTCTTTTCACTGTCTCTATCCTCTCTTTCTTCTGTCTTTCTTCTCTCACTCTCTCCTTTTCCCTCTCTCCCTCCCTCTCCTCTCTCTTTCTCTCTCCTCTCCCCCTCTCTATCTTAACCCCTCTCTCCCTCTTTCTTTCTCTTACCCTTTCCCCCTCTCTCTCCTCTCTCTCCCTCCCCCCTCGCTTTACCTTCCCTCTCTCTCTCCCTCTCTCTCTCTCTCTCCCTCTCCTCTCTCTCTACCTCTCTTTTTCTCTCTCCTCTCTCTCTCTTCTCTCCCTCTTCTTCTCTCTTTTTCTCCCTCTCTCACTTCTTTCTCTTCTTCTTTCTCACTCGCTCTCTCTTTCCCTCTCTCTCTCTTTCTCTCTCTCTCTATCTCCCCCTTCACCCCCTCTCTCTTCTCCCTCTCTCTCTTTACCCCCACACCTTCTCTCTCTCTCTCTCTCTTCCCTCCTCCCTCTCTTTCTCCCTCTCTCTTTTCTCCCTCTCTCTCTCCTTCTCTCCTTCCTCTCCTCTCCCTCTCTCTCCTTCTTCTCCCTCTCTCTCCTTATCTCCCTCTCTCTCTCCTCAGCGTCAGGCGCAGTCGCACGAGTCCCTCCTGTACATCACGCAGACGCAGCGCTCTCTCTCCTCCAAACGCCCTGAGATGCAGCTGCTCCGGCGCAGACCTCCGCTGTGCCTCTCCTCCTTCCCGCTGCGCCAGAGCTCCTCCACGCAGGACGTCCTCTTCCCGACAAACCCCGAACCCCAAAATCACCTGGAACCCCCTTTCACCAACACCAACCCTTCACCTGTGCTACATCCATCCAGCCCATCCGCATCGACATCCCTCTAACCAGAACCGCTCACTCCAACCCGACTCTCACAACTTTCCAGAGTCCGTCACAGCACAAAGTTTCAACTCCGAAATGCGCAAAGATGAGACAAATCCCGTTTACGACTGTCCGTTAAATACACGCAGGAGGGCAGGTCGTGTTTTGGGAATAGTCAGGTGAACGGCCGAAAACCTCAGGTGAACGTGACTCCGACTAAACACGTGTCGTTTCAGTTGGATCAGAAAATAAAACAAGAGAGAGGAAGAGAAGATGAGGAGCAGAGAAGAGTGCACAAGGTGAGTCTGGGATTAAGGATTAAAGGTGATATAGTGCATTCTTTTTATGCATTTAGTAAAAAAAAAAAAAACAAATCCGTATAGTTCACTAGTTCACAGTTTGTTCATTGTAAAACCCTAAGTTGATCTAAAACAGCTTAGAAATATAAACATGTCCTTTCACTTCCTGTTCAAAACTGCAGAACTGATAAGCCCTGCCCAGAGCCGGATCTAACCCTTTGGGGGCTCTGAGCAAAAATCAACTTAGGGGCCGTACACTAGGGCTGCATGATATATCGATATCCGATATTGACAACTGCGATTATTGAAGACTTCTACTATGGATCAATCCGGATGATGAGGGATAACCTCTTGTCTAACTGCGATTACTGTAATTTCTGCCCTATTGAGCGCACCTGAATATAAGACGCACCCACTAGATTTAAGTAAGAAAAATTATAAAATACATATAAGGCCGCACTTGTTAATGGTAATTTGAGAATATATTTGCTGCATTGCCTTATAAGCCTCATAGTTCAAAGCTCATGAAAAAAGTGGCGGTTTATAATCCAGAAATTACGGTAGCTAACCGCAAAAGTTGCGACTTTCCTCCTTTTCTTACGCATAGCCTCTTTTTTTTATTAGACACAGCGCACTACGAAAGTGAACACAAAGCAGCACCACAGCGACAGGCTTTTGAACTGCACAACACGACTAAACAAAAGTCTCTAAACACTGTTTTCATGACTGTTCTAGTGCGTATTCAATAAAACCACTCATTAATAAGGAGTCACATTTTAAAGTTGTGCTAGCATTACCACTTACCTTGAACAGGCAAAACATCGATAGTTTTCCAATCCAATCATTCTTGGTTGTAGCTTCAGTAGAATTAATGCCTAAAATGTACGCATAGTTAAACTACTAAAATTAGTAGGGCAGTTTATTTTTATATTTTCCATGGTTAACATTTTACAATTGTTGCAAAAATCTCAACAGAAAAAAACATACGTATATGCACATGTTAATAAATATCGAATATCGAATCAAAATCACAATATCAAAAACTGGAAAATCGCAATTAGATTTTTTGTCATATCGTGCAGCCCTAACCTACAGTCTTTTCTACGAGCCATAATCAGTCAAGTCAAAGCAGCATTAAATTTACTTTTTTCATTATAATTTATCTACATACACAAAGAGACATACAAAAATAGGCTAAATAATAATAGCTCTAAATGTAAACTTTTGAATAAAACAGATGCATTTTCCCTAAATCTGAAGTAGGCTTTTTTAGACCAACAAATCTTTTACAATAGTCAATTTATGTCTAATTTAATGTGTAATTTTATGATTAATATCTGATTGCACTTCTTCTTGAGTTTCACTTGGTGTCAGTGTTTCTCAGTGGGGCGCTAGTCTGTCTCTGCCGTGTCACAAGAACAGGAGGCTGATCACTTATAAGCTTGTGATTAGCAAACAGGCATATGTACAGACCAAACCAGAGGGTGAAGTCAAACACAGACATGATGATTGATGAACGGACATAATCTAGAAAAACTATCAGCGCTCAGAAGACGGGACCTTCATATAGAAAGTCTGGCTCTAGCCCCGCCTCTTTATAGTAAAATTCAACTTTAACAAGCAGCACATTTTAAATTAATAATTAGTTTTGTAGGAAATGGGTTTTATGAGTGAAAACCTGTTAAACTAAAGTTTTGGTTCAATTTATTACAAGGTCGCTAAGCAACTCCATGAACATAAGAATGCAAAATGTTTAGTGAAATCAAATATAATTAACTTTGTTTTAGTGAAAGAGTAATTCAACTTGTCAAAGGTCCTTTAAAGGAGACATGTGCAAAATTCATTTTAATGTGCCAGGTTTTTACAATTTTCAGTTGTAAATGTAGGCTAAATTTTTTTAAAGTTTTTTTGCTGATAACTTCACAATCTTGTTTTTGACTTCAGTGAAATTCATAGTTATATTTGTCATATGCACTTTAATCTTGCTACATCATTGTTTTGTGCTCATAATTCACTCTGAGTTGCATTTTTGATTATTGGTAATCTTGTATTGTCCTGCAGCTGATGTTCCAGTGCTAGAAAAGCCTGTTACCACTTATCCCTGCCTACATCACATGACACTTGACCCCTAGTCTTCCTTTTATTGTTCTACATGTTCTGAAACATCCTCTGACTGGTCTCCAGGTGCAGCAGATGGAGCAGGAAGTCCTCAGGCTCCAGGTCAAATCCAGACGTTCAGCCGAGGAGAACGAGCGTCTGAAGCGGCTGAGTCTGGAGTTTGAGTTTCAGAAGCGACTGAAGGAGATGGAGGACGGAGAGAGAGAGGAGAAGAGCTGGACATGATGAGGAGCCTGCAGGAGCTGGAGCCCACAGCGAGGTCAGAGGTCACGTTAAAATAAATGAAAATGTGCTATTACATTCTCTAAAACATTGGTTCCCAAAGGGAGTTTCACCAGGCTTCTGGCTGAATACACAACAAGCAATTCAAATTAAAATGTTTTGCTCCTGGTGCAGAGGCTCCTCAGAGGAAACACTGGAGAACCTAGATTTGCTAAAAGTGATCAAATAGGTGAAAGAAGATAATTAGGTAACTAAATACATAAATAAAAACATGGACATAATGTATGGTCAATAGCCAGCCTAAGCCTAAATAAATAAATACAAGGTAAAACTAAAGTAATAAATACTAATCAAAGGCTAACCTTTTAGCAAAGGCTAAAAGTTGGGTCTCGAGCCTGTTCTTAAAAACCTGAATGTTCTCTGCGGCCCTGAGGTCCTCCGGCAGACTGTTCCATAGACGGGGGCCGTAAAACTGGAAGACGCTCGCCGTGGTGTGTGTCCTGACTTTTGAATGACTAGGACCCCGTCTCTTAGAGGAGCGAAAGATATGAAGGCCCAAGACCATTAAGACACTTAAAAACCAGTAAAAGAACTTTAAAATCGATCCTAAAACACACAGGGAGCCAATGCAGTGATTTTAAAACCGGTGTAATGTGGTCCCGCCCCTGGTCTTAGTCAGGACACGAGCTGCTGAATTTTGTAATAATTGTAAACCTGAAATAGACTTTTTGGGAAGACCAGAGAGCAGGGCATTACAATAGTCTATACGACTGGTGATAAAAGCGTGCATCAGCGTCTCTGTGTTGGCCCGAGAGAGAATGGGACGGACTCTGGCCATGTTTTTAAGATGGTAAAACCCATTTTTGTGATATTTTTAATGTGAGGAATGAAAGTCAGCTCAGAGTCAAAAATAATAAATAAGATTGGCTTGTAGTGTCATGTGTCTGCGATAAAGTGCGTCCATAATGAAATTAATTATAGGAGCCTGTGTACATTTCTGACCAAAAATAAACTTGAATAAAGCATATTTTTGCCATTACGATTTCTTTATTGCGTTATTTTGGTCTAAAGGGCCTGCTCTTGTAAGTTTCCATAGAAAAGCTTTTCCGTTAGATGTAATTTTTCACATTATTGCATAAAACTTTCTAAAATATAAATCTGACTTTCTATTTTTCCAGAATTGTGTAGCTGATTTTTCACTTCCACAAGCTTACATACAGTTGTGCACTTTTAAAACAATTAATTCATAGATCAATTGTATAGACTATGCATTTTGGAAACACTGTGGCACAGCCTTATGACAAAAAGGTTCTGGGTTCGAGTCCCGGCAGTAGAGAGCTAACAGTATATTGTCTATTAAATAAGTTTACATTGTTGTTGTTTTTTAGGTCAGGAGAAACTCAGGAAATTCTAAACAAACTGTCTCAAACATCTCATGGAAAGATGACCAGGGAACAACAGGTAAATTAATTTTATTTTATTTCATTTTGTACAAATATAGATGAAGCAGAAATTATAGTTTTAATATTTTTTGTTGTTTGTCAGATGGAAAAAACAACAAACAAAATGCAAACGATAAGGCAGCAGATCAGTGAGTACATTTGTGTTTATAACCTTTCAAAACATTTCACAAATCTTTCTAAATATGTGACAAAAATCCCTGAGTGAAACAACAAATATAAGTTTATTCAAGTCCTAAATTTTCTTTATTTTTGACAGAAAAGCAGAAGATAACATGAAGGCTCCTGAAAAGTTGACTTTCCGAGAGCGACAGCAGCTTTTCTCTCTGGCGTCCAGTGCATAAAAAACAAAAACAGGAATATTTCTGTGTGAATAATAAGATAAAACATAAATGTATGCGTTACAATAAGCTAGTTTACAGTACGATTTGAAGAAACTTTGTGTTTTTAATCTCTATACGGACGTGAAAGGTACAACAACCTATGAAAGCTTGTGTATTTTTGTAACGCTGTTAAATATACTGATAATGAATCTTCATTTAAACAATACTGACAGATTAGATTAACACAACTAACACTTGACAATTAAATATGACCATTTTAACTTAATTTTGTAGATTAACGCCTGTTGTAAATATAAATGACAGTTTTACAAGAACAAGTTTGTGAAGAAAAGTTTGAGATTATGCCGTAAATAAAGCAGAGTTAGACTGTAACATCACACTAAGTCAGGCCTTTTCAACATAAGGCCCAGGGGCCAAATCAGGCCTTACAAACAACCGGATCAAGACCACAGTTCATCTTCCAAATACTTTATCATAAAATATATTTTCTCTTGTTTACTGGTGTAATCCTGGTTCAGACTTGGGCTGTCTTAAACCTAGGCCCGTTAATCAAATATTGGGCATTAGTTTAGCATTTAACTAGGTGCTCTACAGGCTGTTAGACAGTTGAGTTTCTTCCATGATTCTTTGCGCGATGAGCAGGAATGAAGGCGTGAGCCAGACTGTTCTGACCAATCAGAGCAGGAGTTCGTAGCGTGAGCAGCGGTAGCCAGTGCTAAAGCTTAAAAAGCTGTTTTATAGATGAATTATAGGTTGACGTCACTTTCGCTCTCCTGTGCATGCCCCAGGAAGAAAAAGACGCTGTCTGTCTAGTTGACTGGAGAAACTTTCTTGATTAAAACAACAAAATGGGACGAGAGCAGCTGTTTCAATCAGGTATGAACTGGTCTGACAGACGTTCTGACTATTTTTAATGCTATAGATGCTGTTTGAGCTGAATAGGAGCAGTTCTATGGAAAAACCTTTTCCTACAGGCTAGCAATACTGCATCCAGACATAGAACCATGGACTAGCTTTGGTTCAGCCCTTCTTCTGCGATTATTTTGTGAAACCCCAAATAATAGAATGAAGTCTTTGTACTGATGAGTCCCCAATTAGTTCTAAGATTGAATATCCATCTATGAAAAATGGTACAAAACACACAAGCTTTCACGTGGCGTTCTATTTTCACTGTATTATATAGTTCCCCTTTTTTGTCTTGTAACTCCTAAATGCGCTTTGACTTAGTCTTCTTTTTTTAATCTATTCAGTATGTTTTCAGTAAACTGTGAACTGTAATTATAGTTGTTAGTTTTAAAGCTGTGGTACCTGATTTTCACACAGCAAAACAAGAACTCTAAACGTCCTCCCTCTCACAAATCCTCCAATCCCATATAAACACTTTTGGGTTAATTATGTCTTGGAGTGAACCATGAAACTGGAGCGAACCATCCAAGCACAGCCAATCAGAGCGCTCCTTTCTGCTGTCTATAAGAAATAAAAAAACACTATTATTTGTTCCAGACAGTGCACAGTGGTTAGAGCTGCTAATAAAATAAAATTTTTTGGTAGAAAAGGCAAAATTTATTCATTTACAACAAGAAAGTCAGGTACAACAGCTTTAAATAATCCCGTGTGAACTATTTTTTTGCACATGTTAATTGTCTTTTTAGAGCTGCCATGTTTATTTAGGTTGTCAAGCATTAAATAAAGAGAAAATCATGACTAAAACCTTCTAGAAATATAGAGCTTTGCAGAATATGGATTATTGTTTTTTATTAATGAAAATGTAACTTTTATTTGTTTTGACATTGTGCGAGGAAGTATGATTGTGTAATACCAATTAAAAGTTCTTCTTTTTATTCTCTGGGGAGCTAAATATTACAAGTTACTTGTTGTGCTAAACTTTGGTTCTTTGGTAAAACTGCACCACGGCTTTCTCCTGCTCGTGCGTCTCGATGGATCCCGGTCGGAGTCTCCGGATCTCGTTGATGGCGTCGATCCCGGAGAGTTTCTTGTGTTTGACGAGGTAACAGGCCAACATGGTGCCGGTCCTGCCGAAGCCGTGCATGCAGTGGACCGCCACGCCCTGAAAAAAACACAAACACACACGGACTTGAACAACGGTGATGAAGAATTTTACTCTTTATGAACTGTTTTTGTTGCAGACAGATTAAGTCAGGCCTTCAAACAGCTCAGACACAGCTCAGGTCACAGGTGTGTTCATGTGGAGACAACAGTGTTCATAACGTTTGATAAATGCGTTACAAAGACTTCCGCCCTTTGAGTAAACAGAACACTAAACCCTCCTCAGACTGAAGCGGACAGTAAATCCAGACTCGCCCACAAAAAGAGGCTGGGCTCACATCACAAGAAGTATCGACACAGGGAGGTGTATCAGGATACTTACACTCATAAATGTGACACTTCTGAACCTGGACGACTGATTTAAAGCTGAAAATATTGAGCTGAAAAAGAACATTGTATTCAGATATACATGTATCAGGAAGGCTTTTGGAAATACACAGCCCTATTATAGACCATATATATTACAGCAATATTACAACTTACTCTAGCTTGAGATGATTTCAGGCCACACAAACAGTCCCTCCTATTGCCCACAACACTCTACTCTAAGCTTTTCTCATTTCACACAGCATATTTACATTATATTGTTGTCAAAAGGACAATTACATTGTTATATAGGGATATTTTGTTTCTCAACACAGGCAATGTGCGCACCCCGCCTCCAGAAAGAGCCACTGCTCATAGACACAAACAGCAGAAACAAGTCTAAAAAGCACCACTGTCAGCTAACTACAAGAGTTTATCACTGAGAGAAAACAAAAGGTCTGGTGCTAAATCAACATTTGTGAAGGAAATTCGACCCTACGACCCTTAAAAGTTATATTCAGGTGAAAAAACGTTGAGAAGAACACTGTCTCAAGCTTCAGGAGACAGACGTCTGTCAGACCGGTTCAGACGTGATCCAAACAGCTGCTCTCGTCCTGTTTTGTTGTTTTATTCAAAGAAGTTTCCCCAGCTAAGCAGAAGAAGAGCCGCTCTTCTGCATTACGCATGTGCGGTAGGAAATTGACGTAAACCAAAAATCCCTCTACTGACTTTGGCTCATGTTGGGGTAATAAAAATACTGTATAAAATATACCTACTTGAATTATAATTTCTTCCTCCACAAAACATTAATGTGAACAAAACATCAGGTGATGTCATGCCTTCCAAAGCAGAGGTGGGCCATTATTTTACCCCGAGCACCATTTTTTGTGATATTTATCAAGAACACAAGAGCAAACACGTCATTCAAGCTTTTCTTAAAAACGTGACAAGGGATGGAATAAAACAGCCTGGTGAGGACCGCAACTGATTCCTGGGTCACAGTTTGCCTAGATCAGCTCTAAAGACAGTGTTTTCTCCAGATTATTTATCATGTTTGAGCTTTCTAAAAAACAAGAAGCCTGGAAAAGCACATGACTACTTAATATAGACATAGTAAAACAATTTAGCACATTCACATCCGCTCCTTTGTCGATTAGACCAAAGATTAGATTATTTCTGAGGCTCAGTGAAGACATTCTAGAGATAAAGCCAAACTATCTTTGTGATCATTTTAGCTGAATAGAACCTCCTCAGTCTATAGTTTAGCTGTTCTGGGCCTTAGATGTAACATTAAAACGAGTATCTTTTCGACCTGTCCCTGTGCGTTGGCCTCCTCCACGATGCTGAGAAACTTGTCGATCTGCGCGGGAGAAGGAGGCGTGAAGTCTGCGATCTTCAGGTGGTGCTGCGTGAGCTCCGGGCAGCTGTCGTGGTTCGGAGGCCGTCGTTCCGTCAGAGAAACTAAGTGCTGGACGCCGTTCTGCAGCAGATACTGGTACTCGGCCGGGTATCGGGGCAACGCCAGGCCCGCCACTTTACCCTGCTCCACCCACGAGAAGTTGTTTGGAGCGCACGACATGACGGAGCTGAGAAGAAAGACGAGGGGAAGTTAGTGCAGGACAGGACTCTTAAACTGTAATGATAAGTATATGCGTAGATCCAAATTCAAATGCAGCTCTCTGGGTTTGTTTTTCGGCTAACTAGACCCAAATAATAGGGATTTGAGAAAAAGAGTACATTGCGATTTTGTCAGACACGTCTTGCAACAAATTTTAGTCTACAATTTATGTTTTGACAATCTGATTCTGTTCATATAATCCTAGTTTTACTTTACGCTTAGTTGGGAACAATTTCTTTGGTTGCTCAACAACTCTACAAATTAATATCTTAATCCTGTTTATCTGTAGTGTCTTAGTATAAACTTTGCATTAAATATCTATAAACATGTTCGAAAAGACTGACAAAAATTTGATAATAGCATCTATTAGTTAATGTATTTGTTTATTTGACATTGACAATGTGCAAAAACATTCTAAGTGCTTTACACTAGATTACAGTGGAAGAAGCTAGTTTTCTGAAGCTAGTTTATAATTGCTGTAGAGGCGAGGATGTTCCAAAGCTTTCCTCCAGGCTGCTAAGTTTAAAGATTTTAGCCCAGCGCGTGTCTCCACAAATCACAGGTTTTTTTTATTGTCCATCAATGATTCATAAAACAATTCCCCAATATACTGTATTATCTACTTGACAGGTAAAAAACAGTTTACCTCTCCACCTAGCAGCACCTGTCTGCTCGTTTCTAGGCCTTTTTATAGTAAAATTAGCACCAAAGCCAAAAGCCCACAGAGCAACCTTTAAAGGAGCAATGTGTAACTTCCAGGAGGTGAAAAGTCAACTACACAATTCACCAGAATTAAATATTTAAAACTAAACTTTAAGACGTAATGAATGGGTCTAAATACATTTTAAGCCATAATGTGAAAAAATACAGCTACACTAACCATTTTTCCATAGAAACAAACATGAGCCCTCAGACCAAATAACAGTCAGTATTGTCGTCATGCAAGCCTGTTCAAAGTAAAGAAGCAAATGAGTACTATTAATTTATTTATTTAGTGCAACAAAGAAATCTAGATAACAAAAACATGCTTTTATTCAAGTCTATTTTTGGTCAAGAAAATTATACACTGCACTTTTAAAGGTGGGGCAACTGATTTTCACACTGCAAACTTGATTTAAATCTGCCAACTTCCTCTCGTTTAACACACGATTAATATTGACATGTATTCATTTTGGTTGCAATTAAGGTCAATGACCATCTTTTTACAAACGTAAAGTGAAACTGGAGAGGACTACACAAGAACAGCCAATGAGAACTAAAACTCTTTATTGGGCCTATTCAGTTAGACAGTATTCTGTGGTCTAATTTTTTCACAACGTGCTGCATTTATCATGCTCTTTCTAGAAGAAAACACAAAGTTTACTAATTCACAACTAAAAAAGTTAGTTACCCCAACTTTAAGCCTAAAAAGCAGAGCTGCATTTTGACTCCAACTATTTTGACTTCATTGTTGTGGTGACTCATTAAACCTGATTCAAATACAATTTTTTAATGATTTACTTTTCCCCTGACCAAAGGACAAAGTATGAGCAGAAACTTTAAGGTGTGTTGGTCTCGTCAATTTAAGATTCCCACAGAAGCTACATTGATTTCCAGTCTGACAAGAGATTAAGACAACAGTTTCATTCAGAATTTCTTAGATAGTATTCAATCTACATACGTTTTTTGTTTTTTAATCTAGAAAGCAGTAGTTTGCACCTAACACTTATACAATAGACTTTACAACACAGATAACCAGAGTAGTTATCAGTAGTTTAGAAGGAAAAATCCAATAAGTCTTAAAGTCTTTGAATAGGACTGTCACTCTGCTTTAATAACCTGTTATTTTATTGTTCTGTCCTTCAATCATACAACAAATGAATGAAATAAGCATGTTTATGTCATACAAAATGCAAATGAGCAGAAATCAACATGAAATCAGCTTTAAATAAACACTGTGCTCAAATTAATTAATGATGCTGATACTTACAACGTGTCTGAATGTTGTTGTCAAGTCTTCTTCACTTTGAGCAGTTCAGCTAACTAGTGAAGGAAGTAACGTTAGACTATTTTAGCCACAAAATCTACGCATCTGTGACTAAACATTGCGTAACAAGCCTCTGCAGCCCGCGTTGAAAAGGGCACGGCTGTAAAAGGAGGAGTTTCCGAATCAGCTGCTCTCTTCTGTCACAAACAAACCGTGAACGTGAGCCGGGAGCTAGCCTAGCATGTTAGCATGTTAGCGTTAGCACCGGTTAGCAGCTAACGCTTTAGCTCCATCCGGTGGCGAGGAGCGGAGGAGCAACAGTTCAGCACAAAAATGGGAGAAAAGAAAAAGCACAGTAAAGACCAAAAGTTTACACACACTTTCTCATTCAAAGAGTTTTATTTATTTTTATGACGATGAACATTGTAGATTCACACTGAACATTTAAACTATGAATTAAAGGTGGGGTAGGTGATTTTTACACTGCAAACATGATTTTAAATCTGACATCTTCCTCTCATAAATCCTTCGACACATGGTTAGTATCGCCATGTACTCATTTTAGTTACAATTATGGCTTATAAACTGCTTTTTACAAACAACAAAGTGAAACTGGAGAGGACCACCCCAGCTCAGCCAATCAGAACGCAGCATTTTCAGCTCCAAATGGGCTCCGTGCACGGAATTTCAGTTGGCTGCGTACGTTCAAAAATGCTAACTTCTGTATGTACGACCACTTCCTGTTAGCGTTAGCCTTTAGACACAATTATGTCTCTTTTTAAACGCACAAGTGTCCTTTGGTGAAATATTCCTCTGATATGTAAAGTCTTTAACATGTTTTCAGTAAAATTTACCACAACTGTCTGATCTAAAGAGGATTTATTTGTTTTTTCTATGAGGTTTTCACTACATCAGTTTAAAACGACTAAATCCTCTTTAGATCAGACAGTTGTGGTAAATGTTACAGAAAACATGTTAAAGACTTTACATATCAGAGGAATATTTCACCAGAGGATGCTTGTGTGTTTAAAAAGAGACATAATTGTGTCTAAATGCTAACGCTAACAGGAAGTGGTCGTACCTACAGAAGTTAGCATTTTTGAATGTACGCAGCCAACTGAAATTCCGTGCACGGAGCCCATTAGAACTAAAATTCTTTACTATTCAGTTCAGACAGTACTCAGAGGTCTCATTTTTTCACAAAGTGCTGTACTTACTATATACTTTTTAGTGGAAAGCACAAAGTTTACTAATTTGCAAGTAAAAAAAGTTAGCTACCCCAACTTTAACACATGTGAAAGTATAATAGGCCACATAACCAAAAAGTGTGAAACAACTAATAATATTCTAGGTTCTTGCTTTGATTACTGCTTTGCACACTCTTGGTATTCTCTTGATGAGCTTCAGGAGGTCATCACCTGAAATGCTCTTTGAACAGTCTTGAATAATCTCCAGAGATGCTAAACACTTGTTGGACCCTTTTGCCTTCACTCTGTGGTCCAGCTCAGTCCAAACCATCTGGATTGGGTTCAGGTCTGGTGACTGTGGAGGCCAGGTCATCACTGCCCTTCTGGTCATTCATAGTTTGGATGCCTTCAGTGTCAAATGTTCATAGTCATGAAAATAAAGAAAACTCTTTGAATTAGAAGGTGTGTCCAAACTTTTGGTCTGTACTGTATTTAGTTACTTATTACACATTTGTTGTTTGTTTTTTTTGTTTTACTAGGCCTAGTAAAAATTATTTTTTAAGTTTTAGTTAGTAAGTAGGCTATATGGTTATAGGCAACTACTTAGTTACTGCCCCAACTAGTAAGTACCTTAGTTACAATACTTTGGGATTTCTTTGTGTCTATATTGCATACATTGATCAAATATAAAATTTTATATTTTATTATTGGCGTTTAAACAACAAATGAGTTTTCTCTCACACAATAAGTTACGTTTGTAGTATTTTTTAGAGTATTTTGTTAGTAACTTTAATTACAAGTATTTTCAGAGTGACTAAATTACTCTACTAGTTACTCAAAAATGTAATTTAAAGACAGTAACGTAGTTATAGGGCTGCGGTCAATATGACAAAAAATTTACATCAAGATTTTTTTGGAGCCAGATCACGATTTCGATTTTACCATGATTCTTGTAGATCGTTTATTTTCCTATTGTCTTTGAGGTAAATACAATTTACTATCAATAGCTAAATCCAGCTGTCAAAGGCTGATCAGTTTTGCTAGATTTTTAGAGAGAAACAAGCAAACTCGGCTCTTCAATATAAGTTAATAAAATAATCGATCAATTAGAACATTGTATTTTGCTGCAAAACAAGTGTATGTGTTTTAACATTAATAATTACTTTTAGACATGAAAACATGCTAAAAATCCATACATTTCAGTCATACATTTCTATAAATAAAATCTGAACATTTTTTAAGATTTGTTCCTTTTATGAACTAAAAGCACAGTCCAAAAGAGACTTCAAAAAAGAAGCCCAAAGTTGCTATGAAAACGTGGATTTGGCAACTCGGAGACTAAAAGTAATAGGTTGGAAAAATATTCTATAATTGAAGAGACAGATAAAGAAAAGGGAAATCACGATTTGACGATTTCAACAATAAAGCAGATTGTCACAAACTCACAATTCGATTTTTATCACAATATTGCCCAGCCCTACTAAGTTACATCCAACACTGTATGTCCAAGCCACAAGTCTCAAGTCAAAACATCTAAATCTCAGGTAAGTCTTTACTTTAAGCACCAAAATAGCACCAAGTCTGCCCACTGCAGGTTCTCTGTAAGTTTCAGTAAAAATGGAAATTCTAGAGTTTGTACCAGATCGGAGTCTTCAGGCTAAAGTTGTATGATTCTTACCTTCTTTTCACACCAGGATGGCCGAGTGGTTAAGGCGTTGGACTTAAGATCCAATGGACAAATGTCCTCGTGGGTTCGAATTCCACTCCTGGTAACTGTTACAGTGCAATTTAATATTATCAATCCCATTTAATCTCACCAACCAAATGCATTATAGACATTTCATTGATAAATGAAAATAATAAATAATGACTCACCAGTGAATTTAGAATGATGGACCTTAGTTGTGAAATACAGAATCAAACCTTAACAAAGTAGTCCTCATTGTTGTTTTCTTAATTTATTTTATTTAAATTAAAAAGCCATTGAGAAACCTTTAAGTAATGCCCTCGGATTCATTATTATGTTTAGATTTTAGCAAGACAAGCCCTCCAAACATTTTTTGCACAGAGCTCCACAAAACAACAACAGGGCAGTTTGCAGAGTGTCTTTAGACCAGGATGGCTGAGTGAGGAAGGGACAAACTGGACACCTTTGTCAAACTAATGTTGAAATTGGGAAATCTTTTAGTTGTATGTGGAATATGTTAATTCAATAAACACTTAGCACATGGCTTATTTCCATGGTAACAGTCAAAAAGTCCTTATCTCCTTTGTCTAAAACAAGATGACAGTGACATTTTTCCTTGATTATTCTTCCATTCCCCTTCTTTCCTCTGAACTGTTTAACAAATAGAAACGTGGCGCTAACACTGTAAACATATTTGATAAAGTCGTCTCAGGTTTTGTTCTGGTTGATTTTATCTGTAACTGTCCTTAGCACAGGATCATATTCAGAGACGTTCTGTTGACTTAAACTGTGAGTCTTGGGTTTGATTACGGGACAGTTTCAGTGACCATGAGAGACACAGAGCTCTCCTGTACATATTGTATTTTATTTATTATTAGCCTATTAAAATTGGCTGTTTACAATGACTTACAAAAGTGATATATTAGTCTACGTTTCTCGGAAGTAACCTAACTCATTGCAAAAGTAACTAGCTCCTTTTTGAGCAATGTGACTGGCATCTTAAAAAAAAAAAATTGTATAACTAGTTACAATCTAGTAAATAGTAATAGCTACATCACCTGTATCTTTAAAAGAACAGCACTTCATATTCTAATGAAAACAACACTGCGGCATTGAAGAGTTTCAGTGACATTCAAAGATTAATCAAACTTTAATCATAACAAATGTACTGAGTTAAAGTAACTCAAAGTAGTGTAACATTTTCATTCCCGTAACTAATACAACTTTATATAATGTTTCAATATAATGTTTAATTCAACACTTTTGCTCTTGTTCACAATCTATCGCTCCCCAAAAAGTAAAGATAATAGAGATGTCAATGTGTTTTTGTTGCATAAGTGAGATTTTTTTTCTCTCTTTCTCAAACCATGTGCCTCCAAAAACATTCAGCCCAGGACAAAGAAGAAATTCTGTTAACACACTTCACACCAGGATGACCGAGTGGTTAAGGCGTTGGATTTAAGATCCAATGGACAATAGTCCTCGTGGGTTCAAACCCCACTCCTGGTAGATTACTCTTACAGGAACTGAAGGTTTTATTTGAAACACAGTTAGAAGACAAAAATTACTGACAGATCATGGACCTGTTTCGCAGTGCTGGATGTAGAAATTTTTCTGTGGGGTGGCCAGGCAGGGGCCATGAATCTTACAAGGGTGGCACAACAATTGGCGGCCAGGGGCAATACACACTTTGGCTTTTTATATTATGATGGATGTGGATATTTCGTTTGTAGAATCATCTACGTACAAAAAAAAAACGTAACAAAACTGTTTACATGAATGCAAGCCAAAGCACTTAAAAGTGCTTAAAAGTTAAGGTGCTGCTTACAGGAATACAAAGACACTTAACATAAACTTAAAAAGTGCCTATTTCAGTTAAGGTTTTTACATGAAAACAAAGACAGGTGGGGGTGGCCAACACTTAGATGGGGGTGGCCTCAGCCCAACCTCGTTTTTGTGTTATTGACTGCACATTGTGGGATAGTGTTAGAGAAGGAGGTGTTGACCTGAAAGTACCTGGTTTGTTCCAATTGTTAAACAAACAGAAACGTGATGCTAAGACATTAAAACATTTTCGATAAAGTCATCTGAGGTTAAGCCTGGACTGTGACTGTCACAGCTCGTGTCATAGGATCATCTTCAGACACTTTCTGTTGACTTAAACTGTGAGTCTTGATTACGACACTTATTATATTTACTTTCATTTTTTAAAACTGCTTAAAGTGAGTGTGTTTGTATCAGCTCCAGACTGTGTCCAAATGTCCACACTCAGGACTCACCACTGATCTGTTTGACTGCCCAGCAGCTCAAACTGTAGTTAGTTAGTTAGTATCCTTTATTGTCTCCATAAGGAGAAATTCACTTTGGACAATCAATGGGCACAAAGACTCACAAAGACAGACATACAGTCCGCATTCACAACATGTGACAGTCACCATATATAAAAACCTGACCGAGTCCATACATTTGTTAAATAGTCAGGACAAAAAATTAGTCTGAGGCACACACTGCACTCAGTCCTAATTCTAGGCAGAAACACGCACTGCCCAGCACATGTTCAAATACATCTCACTTTGTCAAACAACACAGTGCAAGTATTTAGCTAAACTACTGCACCAAACATGAGTCCAACAGGTAAATAAGGAGACAGCCTTTACAACAATTTCTTAGATTTAGAAGAGCGATGCATTCAGAACTTCCACAATGCATTTCGAAAAGCATCAGTTCATTGATGCTCAGTGCTCAGAACCAGACCTGCATGTGGTTCACAAATTTATCTGACTGGAAAACAGATTACACAATTGTTTTGTTGTTCATTTGTCTGAAAAAAAAATATATTGTTAGTTATAATTGTTATTGTAATACAGTATATTATTGTATTATTTATCATTTTTCTCTCACACGTCTGATTAAAACCGTCTAAAATTCAAACTAGAACTGTTTGAACACAAGCAAATATCTGAAGTCTTTGTGAAGCTGTTCTCACTATATCCATCTGGAACTTGACTCGCTGAAAGCGTTTGGGAAAAGGTGGGGCGTTTAGTGAAATGCTTCAAGCTGATTGGGTGTGGGGCCTACCTTATTTGAGCTAGCCAATCACAGCAACAACTCGTAATGGTGTATCCAATGTCCAAGTGGGATAGAACAAGTACGTGTCACACATACTGCTCTTCTTTCAAAAAGAAATTACTTCATATTTCTGCTAAAACCGCATCAAAAGCAGCAGAAACACGAACATCCACGGGAGCAGCCATCTTTGTTTAGCTTGAATTAGACTCGGCGGTGGCGCCGGAGCGCTAACAGCCCGTGTTAGCCCGCACTGCTACAATGTGACTGGGCCTCAAAACCACGCTGCTGTGATGTGATTGGGCCGAAACACCGCTGCTTCAGACTCTCAAACCAATCGGGCGGCTGGAAGGCCAGATGGTTTATCTTGTGTTTGTGAATTCACAAAAATCGCGAGATAAACCATCTGGCTGGACAGGTTAATTATTCTCTATTATACGTTCAGAAGCAGCAGAAGAACCTGACTGACTTAAACATTCTCCAGTCATGTTGAACTAAAGTAAAAAAAGAACATTCATACTTGTTGAAATCCATTTGTTTTGTCATATTTTAAAATAGGCTGTTTCCCTGGATTGAACATTTCATTATGTGACTTTAAACCATTTACACAAACAGAAACAGTGTGAAATTACAGTCGAGTACAGTTTATCTACTGATCAATATATGAACCGTGAATAACAAAATATTTAGCCAATTGCCTCCCTATCAGCACTGAAACGTGAGTCTCAAAGTCAAATATTCAGAATAAACTTGACGCATCTGTTACGTAAAAGGACAAGAGTATAAAAGAAGAGGTTTGTGTCCACTTTGGCATTGCAGGATCGAAGACTGGAGGTGAGTTCTTCTGTCTTGTCCAACCTTTCTATTAGACAATCTGAATGTTATTTAAGCTGATTTGCATTTTACCAATATATGTCTTTTCCTTTGCAGCTTAAACTCTTCATCATGAAACTGCTGGTGGTGTTTGTCCTCGTTTGTGCCGCTGCGGCTTTTGGAAAAGGTGAGTTTTTATAAAGACAGATCACTTATTTTAGATTCTCTTTCCATCTTTCCATCTTTTTCTCTCCTACACCTGTACTAATGCATCCCCCCATATGCTTTTTACCCCCCCCCCCTCTCTCTCTCTCTCTCTCTCTCTCTCTCTCTCTCGCAGCCAACAATCAGTTTGAAGATGATCCAGAAGCCCAAACTGACCCAGAAAACCTAGCTGACGCAGACGTTGACCAGGTGAACGACAAAGGTAAGCAGCCAACAAACAGCATCAACAACTTTTATAAAAACACCAAATATAAAGGCGACTCTGAAGCAAAGGTCAGTTTAAACATCAGTAATAGAGATTCACAAGTTCAACATTTGCACAAAGAAATCAGAATCCAATCAGATTATTAGCAGTAATCAAATTCTTCTATTCAGACAACTTTTTAGTGAGTTGTATTTACCTTTTTGACATGTTTCGGCTGCTAGCTGCGAGCCATTGCGTGGTGACGTGTCATTTATTAGATGTTACTTCCTGAAGGCGTGGTCAGTCCGAGCGACCCAGGTCGCATCAGGCTCCTGCCGCCGGAGATCTCTGGAGAATGGAGTCCCAGGTAGGTTGAAGGAGGAATGCTCCTTCATCTTGATTGATGGTGTCTGGGCCTCGCTTCCATCAATCGAGATGAAAGAGCGTTTCTCTTTTCACCTACCTGGGACTCCATTCTCCAGAAACCACGTGTCAAAAAGGTAAAAAGTTGGCTGAATAGAAGACATTGATTAATGCTAATACTATTGAAGACAAGATGAACATCGTAAAAGGAGAATCCAAATGTGTTCATCTGTTTGTGTGTTTTCAGCTGAAGGCGACTCTGTGGCTAAAGAAGATGGAATATGTAAGAGTCATTTATTTGTGTCATGTTTGTAGAAAAAACTAAATAATAATAATCTGTTTGCAGACGATTGGATACGTTGGCGCTCCTTTGGGGGCCGTAGATACCTGTTTGTGCCTGATTCTGTACATTGGGCTGCAGCGAAGGTAACAGAAGATTTTTTCAAAAACTTAACAAACAAATAATAATTTACATTTTTTGTTTTTTTTTAGCATTTCTGCCGCAGGGCCTTTGGTGCAACTCTGGTGACAGTTCAGAACACACAAGTGGACCAGTTTCTGAAGGGTCTGGCTGATGGAAGAGCATCTTGGATTGGACTCTCTCGCCCATACCCTGTTAGTTTAAACTAATCTTATACTTTGTAGCAGTGAATCGCATAGACTGGAGCTAATGTGATGCTGCATGTGCAATGACTGTGAGGGTGGTTTGAGACAAGTGCTGGTTACCTGTAGCTAAAGGTTTATGGTTTGTATTTGTCCAAAGCCACGTAGATTCCCAAGAAAACACTCGTTAATGACCTAAAAGCCGCTTCAGACCGCTGTGGTGTCCGGGAAAAATAGACCTCTAACAGATTCTTTCCACAGACCTGCACTGCTCTGAGTTCTGAGTAACAGGAGTGCTGGTGTGTAAGTCCTTTGTAAGTTTTTCATTAGAAATACTGTATGTTCAAACAAAAAGGCCATCATCAAAGAAAGAGCTGTGTTTGCTGACTCCATTTTCCTTGCTTCTTCAACAAAAGCTCAACCTGCCCTAAATGTTTTTTGTTGCTTTTTCTAGGCAGGGAGTTGGAGCTGGGTAAATGGTGAGTCTGTGAGCTACACTGGCTGGTGCAAAGGAGAACCCAACAACTACCATGGAAGATTTCAGAACTGCGCTCTCACCAACTGGACAGGTTAGTTTTCTATTTAATAAACACCCAACCTATGCCATTGTATCATTGTGGTTTAACTAAGACTTGTTTTCTCTTCAGGTCGTAAATGCTGGGACGACCAGAACTGTAACAGGCGTCATTCCTTCATCTGCATGAGAAAGTAGCTCTGAGAGTCTGAGCTGCCACAAGCATAAACTCTGATTTATGCTCAATAATCAACGCAAATCTTGAATCAGTTTTCCTTTTTCCTGCTGCACCACATTAAAGGAGTGAATAGAAGGTTCCCATGTTAGAGGTGTTCTGTTCTGAGGGTCGTCGGCCTCATAAAGAGCAGAATGAATGGATTTGAAAGATGCTTTGTCTTCTCTGTTCTTTTCTGTCAAACGTGATTAAAACGCTCAAGCATTCAAACACCAGTCTGTTTTATTAAAGGAGTATTTTATAGACTGTTTTAGGAACTAACTAATGTTTGTTTTAAGTATAACTTTAAAACAGTGGTTCTCAAAGTGGACCATGTGTAGGGGTCCCACAATTTTTTTTTTGAAACATTGGTCATTTTTTTCCATATAACAATTTCCTGTGATTTACCACCTAAACATTGCTTTGAAACAAGTGAAACCAGTAAAAATGACCATAGGAAATGAAAAATTTTTCAAATTTGATATACTTGGCTTTTTAATGTGATACCAGAGCGAAAAGTGACAGGGGGTCCTTGGAAGATTTTCAAGCCGATAACGGGTCCCTGGACTGAAAAAGTTTGAGAACCCCTGCTTTTAAATACTAGCTGTTCTATTAGGATCCTTCAGCTCACCGCAAGTGTCATTTTGTGGGGTCTACCACTTGACTTTGTTGTTCCAGAATGCTCAGGAGAACATTTAGAATGAGTGTCTGACTGTGTCCAGCCTCAGCAGCAGTGAGTCGCTGTGAGAGGCTTTGCTTATGCAGCTCGATGATCCAGCCACGTTCAAGAAGGGAAAACTTCTTTAACCATCAGGAGGACATAACTGTCTGAAAGCCTGACAGAAAAGGAAAGTTTTGAGCAGATTTTGGCTTTTATAGCATGTGGTCTTAAACTTTGGTTCAGGTGATAAACAGCCTATTTCAGTTTATTATGTTTTATTTATTAAGTTTTAAATGTTTTGTGCAAAATGCGAATTCTAGCCATTTTTCAACTGGTCTTAAGATTATTATTAGTATATATATACTTCTTTTTTCTTACTAGTGTATTAATTCTATTATTGATTCTCAATTGATTAATCATACTTTGTATTTTGTGTGTTGTTTTATTATTGTGATCATGAAGCACTTTGGCCATCACCTGTAAATGTGCTATACAAATAAAGTTGACATTGACATAGACATTGACACTGACATTGACCCAGGGGCCAAATGTGGTCCCCGAGATGATTTCATTTGGCCCCCAGGAAGATGTCTGGTTATTACCGATAGTCACCCCTGATAGAAGTATGCAACAACTTAAACTACAGAAAACACTGCAGCCGAGCACTGACAATATACTATAATGGTCAGAATGGATAATAAGCCTATGGAAATGAAGGCTGAGATATGACTATAAAACCTAAAATGTGCTGGAATGCAGTAAATTGCAAACAGTTTGTTCAAAAATGTCTCAAAATCACAGTCTGTACATTATTATAATATAATGCAACATATTGTAATGTGTTACAATATACAGTAAATGGACATAGAATTAATGTGGTGACTTAGCTTCATTTAGCCTGATAATGGAATATATTACACAGCTCTACACTGCCAACCTGTGGTGCAGACATAGTAAAGTAAGGCTGTATATGTCAGGGCAGTGTGTAAACTTCTGTTTTATGTCACATTCAGACAAAAGCCACATGCTGGAAACATCACTTTGAAGATTTCCGCGCTGAAGCCATTTCCCGCAATTTGCACCGTTGTTATTTTCACATGTTTTATTTCATTGTACAGTTTGGACGTTTTCTCGGTGGATATAAGATGGATTTGCACAAAAGCTCCAGTTTCACAGAATATCACTGGCAGTAAAGAGAGCGAGCGTACGGAGGAGCAAATGTTTCTGAATGAGTCAAAAGCTGCACTCGATTGGCCAAGAGACGCATGTGGTTCGTGAGCCTCGGGTTCACCACTCCTGCTCTATAGCAGTGGTTCCCAAAGTGGGGGTCGTGAAACAAAATGTGTTGGTTGCAAGATGATTTCAAAATGTATTTTTACAGTTATGATTTGGCATTTAATCATTGTTCATGCTGAAAACAGTTTGCCTGACCAGCCAGCCCCTCCTACATTCGGTTACATTCTGTTTGAATGCAGAAGGGTCTGGGACCTGACGGTTAGCCAATAAAGTCGTCTCCCAAAGTTAAGACGATCCAATCAAGCACAGCAATTCTGACACGTGACACTAAAAAGTCGGAAGTTGCTTGCAAGCCCCATTTCAAAACATTCCAAGAAGGCGAATGTAGCTGATTCAGCTCATGTTGAACAATTCTTTAAAACGTGAGCAGAAAACCGTGTTGAGGGGCTTCAGACTGAAAAAATCCTCGCGCTACATGTTTACGAAAACACCGTGTTGCTGTTGTGGTGTAATTTCTGGGTTTTCTGTGATTGGTTGACTCAGCGCTCGGAAAGGCTGCCCCTGAAATAGAACCTCGGCGCTCCGCTCCCAGACCCTCACAGTTTGTAAAGCGTCTGTCAAAGCGTGTAGGGACTGGCTGGTCAGGCAAGAAAACAGTATGTTACAAAGCAATAAACTATCAATATAAACATAAGTAAACCCAATTAAAATGGTTTTGTAACTTAAAATGATTACAAAAGCATATTTATTTTTGCTGTGGAGGTCGTAAGTTGGTTACACGGGTATTTTGTGGGTCCCAGGCTGAAAAGTTTGGAAACCCCTGCTCTACAGGACGTCAGGAGAAACAGCTGTCAGGAGAAACAGCTGTCAGAAGCACATGAGAACAGCCTCAGAGAGAGAGAAGAGTTTTTTGTTTATGAGATTATTCCTTTATTTCCAGCTAATTATTCAACATGATAAGATTAGAAGCAGCAGACTCTGACTGACTCTTAGACATTCTCCAGTCATGTTGTGCGTTAAAGAAGAACATAAAAGCTTGTAGAAATCTATTTGTCTTGTCATATTTTGAAAAAGGCAGTTGCCCTGGAAAGAACATCTCAATATGTGACTTTAACCTTTTATTTACACAACAGTATGAAATTACAGCCGAGTACATTGCGAGGACATCTTGATCAATACATGAAGTGACGTTTGATTAACAAAATATTTTCTTCTCAGCACTGAAACGTGAGTCTCAAAGTCAAATAATCAGAATAAACTTGACGCATCTGTTACGTTAAAGGACAAGAGTATAAAAGAAGAGGTTTGTGTCCAGGTTAGTATCGCAGGATCGAAGACTGGAGGTGAGTTCTTAGGTGAGTCTTATTCAACGACCAACTGTTACACAGTATTTAAGCTGCTTTACATTTTACTAATAGAATGTTTATTTCCTTTCATTTTATTGCAGCTTAAACTCTTCATCATGAAACTGCTGGTGGTGTTTGTCCTCGTTTGTGCCGCTGCGGCTCTCGGGAAAGGTGAGTTTTAAAAATATATCACTCTCACTCTAGCTCTCTCTCTCTCTCTCTCCTTCTTCCCTCTCTCCCTCTACTTCCACGCCCTCTTTCTTTCTTTCTTTCTTTCTTTCTTTCTTTCTTTCTTTCTTTCTTTCTTTCATTCTTTCTTTCTCTCTCTTTCTCTCTTTCTCAGTCTACATCAACCTCTCTCTCTTTCTCCCTCTGTCTCTCCTCTGTCCTTCTCTTTCTCTCTCTCTCTCTCCCTCTACTTCCACCCCTCTCTCCTCTCCTCTTTCTTTCTCTCTCTCTGTCTCTCTTTCCTTCCTCCCACTTTCCTTCTACTTCCACCCCCTTTTTTCCTCTCTTCCTCTCTCTCTTTCTCTCTCTCTCCCTCTACTTCCACCCCCCCTCTCCTCTCTCTCTTTCTTTCTTTCTTTCTCTCTCTCTCTGTCTCTCTCCTTCCTCCCACTTTCCTTCTACTTCCACCCTTTTTTTCCCGCTCTTTCTTTCTCTCTCTCTCTCTCTTCTCCCTCTTACTTCCCACCCCCTCTCTTTCTTTCTTTCTTTTCTTTCTTTCTTTCTCTCTCTTTCTCAGTCTACATCACCTCTCTTTCTTTCTCCCTTTGTCTCTCTTTCTCTCTATCTTCCTCTCTCTTTTTGTCTCTCTCTCCCTTTCTCTCTCTCTTTCTCTCTCTCCCTCTACTTCCCACCCCCTCTCTCCTCTCTTTCTTTCTTTCTTTCTTTCTTTCTTTCTCTCTCTCTCTCTATCTCTCCTTCCTCCCACTTTTCTTCTACTTCCACCCCCTTTTTCCCTCTCTCTCTCTCTCTCCTCTCTCTCTCTCTCTCTCTCTCTCTCTCTGCATGTTCACAATATTTACTTTACACATCCATCGATCTGTTTGAAGCCGACCCAGAAGCCCAACCTGACCCAGAAAGCCTGACCGGCGCAGACGTTGAGCAGGTGAACGACAAAGGTAAGCAGCCTTCAAACAGCATCAATAACTTATTTATATATAGACCTAAATGTTGTTTTGATGCAGGACCAGAGAGCGCGGACGAGTTTGAACTGAGCGAAGGTCAGTCACACAGTAAAGTTCAACATTTGCACTAAGACACTGGCAGAGTTTGCAAGTGACTAAGTATTTTACTCAAGTACTGTACTTAAGGACTGTACCTGATTTTTGCATCCTAAAATGTAAACAACAGAAATAATTAATTTTAACCTTTTTCCTTCAGGCTACATGATTTCCTCACGTAGCTAATGCATTCTGAGCTTAGAATTGTTCATCTGATGAGTTTTAATGTTTTTTCACAGCTTTAACAGCGAGGTGAGTCACTATGCTAACAACAGTTAGCCACAATGCTAAAAACAAAAACAAAAAAGCTGCACACAAACGGGATTTTATTAGACATAGACAGGACTTTGGGGACTAATTTCCACCTGATTAGATACATTAACAAGGCATCAGTGCTAGGAGAAATTGCTTTTAAGTTATCTTGTTGCAAAAAATCGAGTAAGTCCCTTTAAGTATCTGTACTTGACTCTGGTGACTTTTTACTTTTACTTCTTACATTTTTCAACAAGTAGCTGTACTTTCTCTTTACATTTTAAAAACAAGTTAGTTGCTTTTTTAAGTCCAAAAAGACCTTTTAAAACCAGGTCAGACCTGCTGCTGCTGCCGTTTATTAAAGGGGTCCAATTGTTTTTTTTTTTTTTTAAGTTAGTAAGAAACTCGAACATATACAGATCAGTAATTTACCTTTTGTTCTTTGTAAAACACAAAGTTGATCTAAAACGGCTTGAAAACAGTAACAGTTCTACTGACTTCCTGTTCAAAACTGCAGAACTGATAAGCCCCGCCTCTTCATTTTAAAATGTAACTGTAAGAAGCAACAGATTTTTTAAAACATTTTTTATTGTTGGAAAGTGTCTCTGGGATGATATTGAATGATATAAGCTTCACTTTGAGTATTAATCTTTTGAAATATAACAAGTAAATACAGACAAGTGGGAGGGGATAGGTGGTAGGTGAGAACAGGGATTTCTGAGCACTTGAGCTGCTGCTGAAAAACAATACAAGATTACTCCAACATAAATGAATCAATTCAAATATAACTTTGAGTAAACTAATGATGAAGGGAGGCCATTATAACAAGGTTAAAAACTTAGAAAAGTGATATTGATACAATAGGTCCCCTTTAAAGATTGAATAAATTAACAAGTGAAAATCGTCAAAGCTTTATGATTTCTAACAAAGATTACATATTTATGACATGATAAAAGTCAGATGAATTAGAATTCATTTACTGTAAAGCCCATATCACACTGGACATTATTACAAACCAACTTAGCGCACTGCAAAAAAAAAAAAAAAAAAAAAAAGGATTTCTAGATCAATTGAAATGTCTTAAAATAATTTAAGACAAGTTTTTAGTTTTAACCGAGATTAGACAATAACTTTTGGCAGTGTGATTGTACTTTTTTACTTTAAGTAAATTTACACACGTTTACTTTTACTCAAGTTTCAGCAGGACTTTGACTTTTACCAGAGTCGTTTTTTAATAACTGTACTTAATAACGTAACTGTACTTTTACTTGAGCAGTGAACTGCATCTCTGGACACTGGTATAGAGAGAAAAAAAAACCTCACATGACACATATTATGAAACAGTATTTACTTGAACTCAATCAAACTAAACGTATTCACAGACGATGCAGAACCAGAAGAAGACGAGGCTGAACTAAGCGAAGGTCTGTTTAAATATCAGTCTTAGAAATCAGAATCCAAACGCTTTTATCTGTTTGTTTGTGTATTTTCAGCTGAGGTCGACGCTGCGGCTAAAGTAGAAAATGGATGTAAGAATTATTTGTTGGTGTTATGTTTGTGAAAATAAAAAAAACAACAACTACTGAATGAATGTGTTTGCAGTGAAGCCGTATCGTTGGTACTCCATTGGGGGCCATAAATACGTGTATGTGCCTAGGTCTTACCATTGGGTTCAAGCTGAGGTAACATCTGCATATTCATAAACTAAACTAATAAATAATGCACAGAGAGTCATTTTTTTAATTTTATTTCCAGGGATATTGCCGCAGATGGGGAGCACATCTGGCCACAGTTCAGAACAGTCATGTGAACACGTTCTGAAGGCTCTGGCTCATAGAAAAGCAGCTTGGATTGGATTCTCTCGTCCACATCCTGTAAGTTTAAACAATTGTGTGCTTTATAGCAAAAGAAAAAGAATTAAAGGCACTCTGCAGTGGTTTAATAGTGAATCACATCAACGTGTTTCGACTAGAGAGTCTTTGTCAGGGCTAGTCTTAGACTGTGGAGTTGAATTTGAGAAAATGTTGTTTTGGATTCAACAGGATACTTAAAATATAAATCATTTATATAAACAGGACAAGGGACAATCAGATGTCAGTTTCTTAAACCTCCACCTAACGCTTATGCTAATCTTACTCATATTTAGAAAATAAATACTAAAAATGTAAATGTTTGCTTGCATTTCAAGGTGTTAGGCCAGGTGTTTACCGAGTGTAAGTTGAGACTTGTGTGGCCTTAGGCTTCCTGTTCCACAGACTTCAGAGCAGTGCAGGGTCTGCGTCTTGAGGCTGCAGTGTTCTGATGCAGCTTTTAGGTCATTATACGAGTGTTCTCAAATGCTTCATTTGAAGACTGAAATAAAAATGAGACTATCGGCACATCCTTTTGTCTCACACAAAACACTGGTGGAATCCATGTGAATCTGCACAACTTTGGACATATACTGACCACAGTAGAGACTGGAGTTAGTCTGATGCTCCGTGAACACTGACTGTGACGCAGGTTTGGGACACGTCCAGGTTACTTCAGCTCCAGTTTAATGTGTCTGTATTTGTCCAAAGCCACGTGGATTCCCGAGAACACTTGTTTATGACCTGAAGACCACATCAGACTGCTTAGGTCTCTGGGAAAAAATAAGACTTCTTACAGATTCTTTTCACAGATTCGCACTGCTCTGAGGTGATGAATGAATGAATGAATGCTTCTTTAACAAAGTCTGCACTAAATGTTTGTGTTGTTTTTCTAGTGGGGAAGGTGGAGCTGGATCAGTGGTGCTTCTGTGACCTACACCGGCTGGTGCAGTGGAGAACCCAACAACTACCGCAACAGATTTCAGAACTGCGCTCTCATCAACTGGACAAGTTAGTTCCTCTAAAATACACTATGCATGTCATTGCATCATTGTAGTTTAACTAAGACTTTGTTTCCTCTTCAGGTCGTAAATGCTGGGACGACCAGCGTTGTGACCGTCGTCGTCATTCATCTGCATGAAAAGTAGCTCTGAAAGTCTGAGCTGCCACAAGCATAAACTTGATTTATGCTCAATAATCAACGCAAATCTTGAATCAGTTTTCCTTTTTCCTGCTGCAGCACATTAAAGGAGTGAATAGAAGGTCCCATGTTAGAGGTGTTCTGTTCTGAGGGTCGTCAGCCTCATAAAGAGCAGAATGAATGGATTTGAAAGATGCTTTGTCTTCACTGTTCTTTTCTGTCAAACGTGATTAAAAAGCTCAAGCATTCAAACACCAGTCTGTTTTATTAAATAACTATTTATGAACTAACTAATGTTTGTTTTAAGACATAACTTTAATACTACAGCTGTCTCATAAGCTTTCTTCTGGCATGTGTTCAGATTCCAGCTTCAAACAATAAAGAACCTTACCACATTAATGAGTCATTTTAAAAAGCTTTAGGAGAATCATGACAGTAAACTGCAATGGATCACATTATTCAAATGTCAAAAGAAGTATTAATAAGGAACTAAACTAAATAAGAACTAAAACTACTTAACTATTTGCCTTCTATACCAGATACAGCAGTCTGAATTTTGTCACAAAGTGCATATAATGAAAAGTTATAGTTTTTTGGTTAAAAAAAAAGACCGTAATAACTAAATCACCAAACTAAAAAGGGTCAGACGGCTCCAG
>CM076406.1:9467488-9480183 GCA_038363315.1 Mugilogobius chulae | reverse complement strand
GTCATTAATACGAGTTTCTCAAGCTCATTTGAAGACTGAAATAAAATGAGACGGCACATCCTTTTGCTCACACAAAACACTGGCATGAATCCAGTGAATCTGCACAACTTTGGACAAATACAGACCACAGTAGAGACTGGAGTTAGTCAGATGCTGCATGTACTGACTGCCGAGGTACTTCAGCTACAGTTTACTGTGTCTGTATTTGTCCAAAGCCACGTGGATTCCCGAGAACACTTGTTTATGACCTGAAAACCACATCAGGTCTCTGGGAAAATAAGACTTCTTACAGATTCTTTCACAGACCTGCACTGCTCTGAGATCTGAGTAACAGGACACTGTTTTTTTAACAAAAGCTCGCTCAAAGACATGCACTAAATGTTTGTGTTGTTTTTCTAGTGGGGGAGATGGAGGTGGGTAAATGGTGCGTCTGTGAGATACACCGGCTGGTGCAGTGGAGAACCCAACAACTACCGCAACAGATTTCAGAACTGCGCTCTCATCAACTGGACAGTTAGTTTCCTCTAAAAAAACTCTGACGTATGTCATTGCATCATTGTAGTTTAACTAAACTTTCCTCTTAGGTCGTAAATGCTGGGACGACCAGCTGTAGGAAGCGTCGTCATTCATCTGCATGAATACTAGCTCTGAAAGTCTGAGCTGCCACAAGCATAAACCTGATTTATGCTCTATAATTAACGCAAATCTTGAATCAGTTTTCCTTTTTCCTGCTGCACACATTAAAGGAGTGAATAGAAGGTCCCATGTTAGAGGTGTTCTGTTCTGAGGGTCGTCAGCCTCATAAAGAGTAGAATGAATGGATTTGAAAGATGCTTTGTCTTCACTGTTCTTTTCTGTCAAATATGATTAAAAGCTCAAGCATTCAAACACCAGTCTGTTTATTAAGAACTATTTATGAACTAACTAATGTTTGTTTTAAGTGTAACTTTAATACTACAGCTGTTCTCATAAGCTTGTCTTCTGCATGTGTTCAATTCCCAGCTGTCAAACAATAAGAAACCTACCACCATATGCCGAGTTCATTTAAAAGTTTAGGAGAATGTGACAGTAAATGCACATGGATCAATTATCAAAATGTCAAAAGAAGTATTAATAAGAACTAAACTAAATAAGAACTAAACTACTTAATTATTTGCCTCAGATACAGAACAGCAGTCTATTTTGTCACAAAGTGCTATAATGAAAGTATAGTTTTTGGTAAAAAAAAAAAAAAAAAGACCCATCATCCTCCAGTTGTTAAGGCAGGAGAGTCAAACAGGCGACCCAGGGGCCAAGTTTGGACCCCATGAAGGTTTCTGATTATTATTGATAGTCACACCTGATTGAAGTACGCAACAATCTGAACTACAGAAAACACTGCAGCCGAGCGATGAGATAGGAACTATACAGGTCAGAATGGATAATAAGCCTGTAAATAAAGTTATGTGAGATGTGACTATAAAACCTAAAATGTGCTGGAATGGAGTAAATTGTACAATATTTCTTAGAAAATGTCTTGGAATGTCTGTACAATATAATATAATGCAACATAATGTAATGTGTACAATATAAATCTTTACATACAGTAAATGTGATAAATTATCCTAATTTAGCCTGATATGTGAATATATTACACAGCTCTACACTGCCCACTTGTGGTGCAGACATAGTAAAGTAAATACAGAAAGCTGCAGGTTGCATATTGATACACTTTGTGTTTTATTGAAAGTCTCTCATTTCATGCGGCCCTCAAGATCTCATAAGTTTTACTTTAATTTTATATTAGCACCAGGATAAATCTCGGTGTCTTAACCTATAAAATGATTTGTCTGAAACTAAAGAGTAAGTCATTTTTCAGACTAATGCAGATGTATGTTCAGTTATTGTCACTTCAACACAAATGCAATAATCAAAACCAGAAACTATTATAGTATGTCAAAGTTTAGTACGGTGAATTTTAGTTATAACAGGCCCTTCGAGGAGAATCCTAAAGAGAATCCTTTGTCAAAATGAGTTTGACATCCCTGCCCTAGAAGGATAAGTGTCAGTATTTGTACAAAATATTATCCCCAGGCTGGACGCAGTGACTTGGAACTTTGTGAAGCACCTCCAGGTCTCAAATGTTTTAGGTTCTTCAGAGCAGAGTTCTATCAGATTTAACTGCTTTTATGGACTCTTTTCTTGTGTTTGTCTTGTCATTTTTTAGTTGTTTATAGACCTTGAGTCTAAATAAAGATTGATTGATTAATTGATTGATTGATTGGATTGATTGATTGATTGATTGATTGACTGATTGATTGATTGATTGATTGATTGATGATTGATTGATTGATTGACAGTAGGATTGTCCACCAACTCTGATCAATCGAGTTTCCTGGGTGAAGGTGTTTGTCTGTTTGAATTATTAAAGCTGTGTATTTAGTGAGCACTCAGCTGGTTTTAGCCAGGACTATCCCAGAACTGGACCAGGTTTTCATAAGGTCTAAAACAGGACTAAGCCAGGACTAAACTAGACTCTTTTATCAGTGAGAAAAACAAATGTCTAAACAAGATGAAATAACATTTTGATCCTATAAATATCAAAACTAATGAACACTGGTATTATAATTACGTAATTGCTACATAGTTTATTTATTAAACTACAAAATAGACATTTTTAAATGTATCATTTGGTTCTAAAATTATTATCTAAGCCACATTTTTGTACTTTTCCAGACTTATTTATTACAGGATGGGGGCATAGATATTTTTCCATCCATGGGGGGCATGGCAAAAATAATTGTGTAATGGCACATGGAAAATTGTACAGAATGTACAGTTTTATTTTAAAATGCACCAAAGTCATTTAGTTAAGTAGCCATTAAAATTTGGCTTAAAAAAATGTAATGACTTGTTATGACTTGATGCCAAGGTGTTGACTTGACTTGACTTACTTGACCCTGATGACCCGCTGACTTGGACTTATGTGACTTGGACGTGAGGATTTGTGACTGACTTTTTTTTTTTTTTTTTATTGAAAATAACTCACACACAAGTGAGTAAGTGCAATATAACAAACATGGCTGGATTTGTGACTGACTTGTGACTTTCTCCCACTTCTGGTGGTTAGCACCAGCACCTGACGCTTTAGCTCCATCTGGTGGCAAGGAGCGGCGGAGCAACAGTTCAGCACAAAAAAGCAGAGATGGGAGAAAGTCACTTAAGTGCAATTTTAGGGGAAAAAGTATTGAAAAAGTAATAAGCTACTCATTACTTATTAGTTTTTAAAAATGTATTTAGTTATACTTATATTACTTAGTTACTGCCCCAAGAAATCTTTAGTTAAGATACTTTCTTTGTTCATTCATTTCTACCGCTTAATCCCGTTAGGGTCGCGGGTGACTGGAGCTATCCCAGTGACTTTGGGCCTTAGGCGGGGAAACACCCTGGACAGTGGCCAACTTGCCGCAGGTTAGACAGACAACCATTCATTCTCTCATTCACTCACTAACAGTGATGCCCAATTAACCTAAACATACATGTTTTTGGAGTGGAGAAACGGAGTACCCGGAGAAAACCCACGATGACACGGGGAGAACATGCAAATCCACCCAGAGAGATCGTGAGATGTTGGTATGGTCCGACCCGGGAGTCGAACCACGACCTCCTTATTGGGAAGCCAGAGCTCTAACCACTCTGCCACGTGCACCCACTACTTTCTTTGTGTTTATTATTATTGCAAACATTAATCAAATATAACGTTTATATTTTATTAATGGCGTTTAAGCAAAGACAAACAACACATGAGTTGATTAAATAGGTTCATATTAAGTAAAATCAGCAATAAATGATTGTGCCCTGTTCCAGCTGATCTGTGTCTCTGAGGAGTTTTATCTCACACAATAAGTTACGTTTGTAGTTATTTTTTTAAACATTATTGTAACTAAGAGTACAGATTTTGTTAGTAACTGTACATAAATATAATTAAAACTGAATACATTAATTTAGTTACACTACAAGTTACTCAAAAATGTAATCTATACAGTAAGTAAGTTACGCCCAACACTGATTATGTGCAAGTCACAAATGAGTCTCAAGTCATAACATCCAAGTCACAAGTAAGTCTGTATTATAAGCACCTTCAAGTCACTCTAGACCAGAGGTGGGCAATTATTTTACTCAAGGGCCATTCTGAAGCCCAGAAGAGTGGTCGAGGTCGCCAACATTAGTACAGCAGATTCTTATGATCGCAAACACATTTCTTTGACAGACTATAGAAGGCAAGTACAAATAAAAGGTTTGCTCTACCACAGCCGTTCCCAAACTTTTCGGAGCCGCGGCCCCCCTATTGGCCTGTAGATTGTCCGAGGCCCCTCAGTTATATTTCACACTCCATTTAAAATGAAGTAGAATAAATATACTCTCATATTAGGATGCCAAAACAGCAAAATAATAATGTCTGTGGACTTAGTGTGGATTTCAAAGAGTAAACTAATCACATTAAAACTATTAAAGTTAGTTTCAAATCCAGTTTTCTGTCATGGACGACCTTTGGAGGCCCCCCAGGGGGCCCCAGACCCCACTTTGGGAATCACTGCTCTACCATAATAAACTTGTACCATTTTGAGATTTAGCAAATAATTTTATGAAATAAAGTCGAAGTTTAAGAAAGTTACGATTTTACTATTAAAAAAAAGGTTTTATGAGATTAATATTGTAATTTTACTTGGACTTGCATGAGTCAAATGCATAAAAACACACAATAGATTTTTATATTTATAGCAATGATCTAAACGATCCAAAACTATAATTTTAATCTCATAAAACTTCCATTTTAATTTGAAAAACAGGAAATGTAAATTGAATCTCGAAGTTTATTGTTGTAGCCCAAGTTTTTGTGTCTTAAACTTTCTCATGCATTTCTGTCTCTCAGGGGCCTGAACAAACAGGTCCCGGACCGGATTTGGCCCCCGGGCCGCAGTTTGCCCAGGTCTACTCTAGGCTCTTCATCTGCCCACTGCAGGTTCTCTGTGAGTTTCCGTAGATTGGGAAATTTTAGAAAAAAAGTCTGTACCAGTTTGAATTCTTAATGATAAAATTCACTCTCACTTATCACACCAGGATGGCCGAGTGGTTAAGGCGTTGGACTTAAGATCCAATGGACATTAGTCCTCGTGGGTTCAAACCCCACTCCTGGTAGTTTAACTGTTACACTGCAGTTTTGGAACTAAACTAAACTAGTTTCACCAATCAAATGCACTATAGACGTTTCAATAATAAATGCTCAATCTCCACTGAATTTCAAATGATGAAGCTGTGAATTACAGAATCTTCGTTTAGTTTTATTTAAACTAAAAACTCATTATGAAATCCACTGAGGATGAATTATTACGTTTAGATTTTATTAAACTAAAGGTCCCAAACTCTCTTTTCACAAAGCTTCACAGAGTAAGAACTGGACACTTTGCAGCAGCTTGTCACAGCAGGACGGCCGATTGGTTAAAGTTCTAGACTTAATAATCAATGGATAATAGGAAATGTGGGTTTGAATCCTGCTCCTGGTAAAGTTACTGATGTAGAACTCAATACTCAAGCACAATTCAAGATCATGTCAAGATATTCTCACCAACCAAATGCACTGCAGAAATGTTGCGTTTCTCTTTTCCTTGAGTGTATTTCTATAGAAACACTTGATCATAGTTTAGTTTCCAAGGAACTGTTAAACAAATAGAAAGGTGATGCTAACACTGTAAACATATTTGATAAAGTCGTCTCAGGTTTCGTTCTGGTTGATTTTATCTGTAACTGTCCTTAGCACAGGATCATATTCAGAGAAGTTCTGTTGACTTAAACTGTGAGTCTTGGGTTTGATTATGGACAGTTTCAGTGATCGTGAGAGGCACAGAGCTCTCAAATACATTTTATATTTTATTTATCATTATCCTAATAAAAACTGACTGTTTACACGACTTACAAAAGTGTCTTTAATCTGTGTTTGCTTTGTGCAGAGTCGGGAGTAGCCTAGTTACTAAAGCGTTACTAGTTCCTTTTTAATGCAATTCATTACGTCTTAAATGTATAATGTAGTACTGGCCCCAATCTGAGTAAAAAGTATTATATCACTGCATATTTAAATGTGTATACCTAATGAAAACAAAATATTCATCAGTATTCTAGTAAAATATAATCAGATTAACACAAAGCTTAACAACAATGTCCTGAGTTAAAAATAGCTTGGTTATGTTTTAGAGACAGTAATATAGTAATAATGAGTTACACTTTTTTTTGGTGGTGCACGGTAGCAGAGTGGTTAGAGCTCTGGCTTCCCAATAAGGAGGTCGTGGGTTCGACTCCCGGGTCGGAACATATCAACATCTCACGATCTCTCTGGGTGGAATTTGCATGTTCTCCCCGTGTCACTGTGGGTTTTCTCCGGGCACTCCGGTTTCCTCCCACCTCCAAAAACATGCATGTTTAGGTTAATTGGGCATCACTGTAAATTTCCCTGTGAGTGAATGAGAGAGTGAATGTTTGTCTGTTAAACCCTGCGGCAAGTTGGCCACTGTCCAGGGTGTTTCCCTGCCTAAGGCCCAAAGTCACTGGGATAGGCTCCAGTCACCCGCGACCCCTACGGGACTAAGCGGTAGAAAATGAATGAATGAATGAATGAGTTACACTTACATTAACTAACACTGTGTTCATATCAATAGGTTCAGCTGCACTTCTGTATTTTACATTTGTCCACAATCTATCGCTCAAAAAATAAATAAATGAATAAATAAATAAATAAATAAATAAATAAATATTGATAATCTGATAGTAAACATGTCATTATTGTTTTTGTTGCACTCTATTCTCTTCTTATTAGGTTCTCAAACCATGTACCTCCAAAAACATTCAGCACAGAACTTTATTCATAACCTTCACACCATGATGGCCGAGTGGTTAAGGCGTTGGACTTAAATCCAATCAACAAATAGTCCTCGTGGGTTCGGAACTCACTCCTGGTAGATTTACTGTTACAGGAGCAGAAAACTTTATCTAAAGCTGTAGTAGAAACATTAACAGGCATTAACATAAGCGTCCCAAACCGCTCCAAAGTGAACCATGCAGTCTGAGGGATCTGGGATAATGTAAATGTGGCTTTTGTGAACTTACCACGCTGGGGCTTTGGATTGAGAAGTTTTAATGAGAGCAGCTCTGGAACACATATAATTGAGAAAACATAACATTTTATTAGATTTTTTTTTTGATGGTGAAACAAACTGAGCTGCAAAAATGAAAATCTAATTTACATAAAATGACTTAACTAAGCATATTAATCTTAGAAGGCTAATTTTAAGATTTTTTTTTCCACTTAAAGGTGGGGTAGCTGATCTTTACACTTTACACATCATAATAGATTTGCTAAAAATCTTGTCAAAAAACTTGAAACTTGCATTTTCTGCTCAAAACAACTAAGTTAGTCTAATGTTCTTACAGCACTCGGAAGATTAATTTTCACTGAAATAAGTATATTTGCAATATGTGAGGACCTTTCAGTGACTTTCAGTGACTTGAGATAAACTGTACACTTTTAGCATCCTGCCGGGTTTTTGCTTCTCCTCTCTTTGAGCTCTGTGAGCAGGGTACACGGTCCGGCCACCCGTCTGTGGGCATTGGTTAACCGGGCCCTCAGCGGGATTCTTGAATAATTTATTTTATTTTTTTTCATGTATTCACTATTCTTGAGCTTACTATGGAAATAGTGGCACTTAATCCTATACATAAATTCAGCATAGAGACTAAAAGATCCACAATTTGGTTGTTTGCATTTAAATTGTTGTTATCGGCGCTACCCAACCTCGCCGGTCCTGGAAAAAATTTGTGGACTTTACCGGTCCTTACAAGAAAAAGGTTAAGAGACCACTGTCTGTAGCAACTTTCTCATGTAGACTGAGATGCGGAATTGAACTGAGAACTTTGGTAATTGAGGACCATCACACTACCCACTCAGCCACTGATCCAACCAGCTCTCTTGATCTTCTGGCGCTTGTACCATGTTTGTTACATAGCAGTATAACAGCTACATTTGTTACCACAGTGGACAAAATACCTGGGCTCATCTTTGATTTTTCAACGTTATTGGATGGAGGTAAAGTCACGTTGAGGGTCTCCTCATTAGAGGTCTGCAGACAGAGATGCCGCTCCAAAAGAATGCATTCAAGATTGTGCCAATGCATTGGAAAAGCATCCGTGCTTGATGCCTCAGGCTCAAAACAAAAAACACCAGAAAACAAACGAAACACCATTTCTCTGACATTTATCATGATTTGGAACTGCACACGCATTAAAACTTTTAAAGTGTTCTTTAATGCAGTGGTTCTCAACACCTGGGGGTCGGGGACCCCCATGGGGGTCCGCGAATGAATTCAGGGGGTGCCCAGATCATGGTGAAAAATTGAACATTAAAATCTTAAGCTAAGGTTTTAACAGCTTCAAATACAGGATAAGTGTGTATTCCTATTGCTGGCCTACAAGTATGAAGAATATAATCTAGCTATTGTCTTCAAAGACAGGAGACTAAAAACACCTAGTCCAGTTTGGCCAGGTAGGCCTACAATTTTTGTGTTTGGGGGTCGCGAAATGGCTACAGTTGTTTATTTCAGGAAAAGGTTGGATAACAATTGGCTTTAATGGGGATGTTTTTGAAGGCACGCCCACCTAAACGGACTTCCCGAGGGGAAATTGAAACACAGAGTGAATCAGTACAACGCTTTAATCACTCACTGTCCCATAGGTCAACGAACATATGAAAGAATGGTGGGAGATAAATGAAGTGATGACTACGTCATGTAAAATATCCACAACAATGCGTTAACGGTAGCTCGTGTTTTAGCTCTTTTTTTTAGTATGTTTAGTTTTCTGAAATAGTTGGACGCCAAAGGTCAACGAACTCTTGATTTAAGTGTGGTTTGTGACTGCGACTTGAAAATGAGTTGTGGCTAAAGATACACGTAATTCTACCAGATAAACGTCGTTTAAAAGAGATAAGAAAAGTGTTAAAGCTCTCGCTCTCACCCTTATCCATCGCGCAGGAATGAGGAACATATGTCCTCCCACAGCAGGCTCCACAGACCCTAAAAGATACTTGATGATGTATAGGTACTCGTTATTATCGATTGCCTGGAAGGACAAAACGATCTAAGTGGGCCACCATTTGGCCCTTTGGGCCCACTGATTGTATAACTGCAGGTGTGTGCGCTGGGGCTGCTGGGGGAAATGGTGTTTTGGAGCAGAACCTGTCGAAGAGACGAACACTTGTCATGGAGAGACCGACCTTTGGGGGTCAGGAGAGTACACCTTCAGGGTCGAGACACCTGTCAGGAGAGACAAACCTGTCCGCAGAGCGACATATCCTGTCCAGGAGAGAACACCGTCAGTAGAAATCACCTGTAATTAAGAGGACAACTGTCAGGGCAAGAAGACACCTGTCACTCAGGAGAGAACGTCACAGCTTTGTGTAGAACACCTGTCACTAGAGAACAACCTGTCAGGAGGTAGAGCAACCTGTCAAAGAAAGAGACAACCGTGTTCACATAGGAGAAACACCTGTCAAGGAGAGACCTGTTCGCGAGAGACACTGTAGGAGTGAGACATCTTGTCAAAAAAAAGGAGACACCTGTCTATGCGTTGATGAGAGACACTGTCAGGCAGAGACACTACCTGTCGAAGAGACACCTGTCAGGTAGAAACACCTGTCAGAGAGACCCTGTCAGGAGAGACACCTGTCACGGAGGACACCTGTCAGGAGAGACACCTGTCAGGAGAGACTACTTGTTCAGGAGAGACACCCTGTTCATGGAGAGAGCACCTGTCAGGAGAGACACTGTCAGAGAGACACTGTCAGGACGAAACACCTGTCAGGAGAGACACCTGTCAGGAAAAGAGACACCTGTCTGTCAGAAGAGACACCTCCAGCAAGACAGACCATGTCTGTGATGTGCTGCTTGGAGGAGATTTAGAGCAGTTTTTTAGTGGAAAGTGAAGCCATTCTTAGACAGAGAAAATAGTTTTTTTTTCATGAGATGATTCCTTTATTTTCCAACTAGTTTACTCCCATAAGATTTAGAAGCAGCCGACTCCTGACTGACTTTTTGAACAGTAAGAGGAATATAAAGGCTTATTGAATTCATATTCTTGTAAAATTGAAATAGGGGTCCCCAATAGTAACTGTCAAACCATTTGTACACAAAACAGAAACAGTGTGAAATTACACGCTGGCACGTTGGGCAGTATAATCCTGATCCACTAAATGAAGTGAAGCGTGTTTAACAAAATATTTAACTCACCTCCTTCTCAGAACTGAAATGGAGTCTGCAAGTCAAACATTTCGAATAAACTTGACGCATCTGTCACGTAACAGACAAGAGTATAAAAGAAGAGGTTTGGTGTCCAGGTTAGTAATGCAGATCGAAAGACTGGAGGTGAGTTCTTTGTCTATCGAACCTTTTTCTATTCACTAGCACGGAAGTTTTTTAATTTGCTGTATTTAACATTGTTTTTTCTTTTCATTTCTATGCAGCTTAAACTCTTCATCATGAAACCTGCTGGTGGTGTTTGTCCTCGTTTGTGCGCTGCGGCTCTGGAAAAGGTGAGTTTTTAATAGACAGATCCTCGTTTTGAATCTTCTCCATCTATCTCTAGTCTGCTCCCTTTCTCTCTCTCCTCCCTCCATCCCTTAGTTTTCTGTGTTTTTTTATTTTTTTTTTTTTTTTTTTTTTTTTTTTTTCTTTTTTTTTTGTGTTGTTTTTGTATGTTTTTGTTGTTTTTATGTTTTGTTTTTTTCTTTTTTTTTTTTTTAATGTTTGTGTTTTTGTTCTTTTATTGAGCGTTTTTGTGTTTTTTTTTTCTTTTTTATTGTGTGATATTATTTGATTTATATTTCCTTTTTTTTGTTTTCTACTTTTTTTTTTTTTTTTCAGTTTGTTCCTTTTTTGTAGCTTTATTTTATATTGTTTTAGTCCTTTTTTTCTTCGGAGTTTATCCCACCTGTTCTTCTGCTTTTATTGATTGTTTCTTTTTTGACAGTTGTTTATTTTGCTTTTTTTCTTTTACTGTGGTTTTGTAGGCGATTGCTTTTTTTTTTTGGTGTGTATTTTTTTGTTATGTTTGTGTTTTTTTTTTTTTTTTTTTTTTTTTTTATTTTGTATATTTGGTAGTCTTTAGTCTTTGGTTATTTGTATTTGTTTTTTATTTTTAGTTGCATGAATTTCTGGTGTAGTGTGGTAAGTTTTTATTTTAATTTTTTTTTTTTTTTTTCTTTTTTTAAATTTTTTTTTTTTTGTTTTTTTTTCTTTTTTTTTTATTTTATCCATTCTGGCAGTTGCATCATTTCTCGCTAAATCTTCCCCCTCTCTCTTTCTGGTCTCTCCTTCCCTCTCCCTTACTTCCACACCTGTTCTCTCCCTCTCTTCCTTTCTTTCGCTCTCTCCTTGCTTTCTCTCTCCTCTCTTCTTCTTCTGTCTTCTCTCTTTCTCCTTTACATCCACCTCTTCTCTCCTTTTTCCCTTCTTCTCGCTCATGTGTAATCGGAAATCGTAACTTAGTCGCCACTCCTCCCTTCTCTCTCCGACATCTCTTTCTGTCTCTTCATTTCTCTGCTTTCCTACTTCCACCCCTCTCGTACTCTCTCTTTTCTTTTTCTTCTCGATCTGAGGCACTGCCGAAGGGTATCATGCACGAATCGATGGACGACGCGGACTCTCCCTTTCTTTCTCCTCTTACTATCACCCCTCTTCTCTCTCTCTTTCTTTCTTTCTTTCTTTTTCTTTTGCTTTCTCCTCTCTCTCTCTCCTTCTCTCTCTCTCCTCTACTCCACCCCTCTCCTCTCTTCTCCTCTTTCTTTCTCTCCTCTCCTTCCTTCTTTCTCCTCTCTCGGGCTCTCTTCCTCTACTTCCACCCCCTCTCAACTCTCCTCTATTCTTTCTTTCTTCTTTCTTTCTTTTCTTTTTTCTTCTTTCCTCTTTTTTTCTTTCTCTTTCCCTTTTACATCCAACTCTCTCTTTCTCTCTCGCTCTCTCCTTTCTACTTCCTCTCTTCCTCACTCTTCTCTCTGCTACACTGTCACACACATTTTCATCTGGTGATTTTTATTCACTGCTTCACTTACAAAAACAAACAAACAAACAAAACAAAAACTGCATGTCCACATATTACTTTTACTTCATCGATCTGTTTGAAGCCGAGCCGGATGCTATCTGACGCCGGAGCTGTTGGACCAGAAGCGTTGTTGAGTCCAGAAGGCTGTTGACCCAAGATAGAGCCTGACCGACGCAGAACGTTGAGCAGGTGAACGACAAAGGTAAGGAGCCTTCAATACAGCATCATAATCTATTTATATATAGAGCCTAAATGTTGTTTTGATGGCAGGACCAGAGAGCCACGGACGAGTTTGAACTGAGCGAAGGTCAGTCATACACTAAACTTTAACATATGCACTAAGAAAATAAATTATTCATGATTCATTCATAAAAGGTCAAAGCTAAAGCTATTTTCATTAACTGTAACAACTTAGGGGCCTATTGTAATCAATTATTCAATTTCAACTTGTTTTAACTACAATTCCTCATCGTTAGTTTTTTTGAATTGAATTCTGGTTTCAAAACTGTCATTTTCGCAACAATAAAAACTAGTCATTTAAAATCTACCGTAGAAAGTCTTCAGTATGTCTGTTC